>NW_021027820.1:950057-980496 GCF_004153795.1 Camellia sinensis | reverse complement strand
GCATAACCAGTCCACATGGCACCTCGGCTGACATTTTGGTGTCACCTTGGCCACATGCTATTATTCACAAAATATGTCCCCATAACGTCCCGAAACTGCCCCCTAGGTTCTATTAGCTCGGCAACCTGAGGAAATGAAGCCTACACCGTTCGTTCAGATTCATTTATCCTTCTGACCGAGACCATGGCTCGTCGGTTTCACATAACCAGGACTCAACTGTCCATCTTTATTAATGGCCAAGAACCAAGAGCCAAGTTATTTAAGTTCCGTAACCGAGATCGCTCCTTTAGCTAAGGTTTTTGCTTCATTAAATCAAGAATTCCAAGAGTTTGTCTGCGCATAAGCTGTCACGCACGGTTTTTCTCAACTGTTTTTGCCACGCGTCCTTTTCACATTGAATCAGTTGAAGGGAAAGAATAAAAAGGCTACAAAGTACAAGTAAATTTTTCATTTTGTTTGATATGCAAATTTCATAATTTTTTTTACTTAAATTATTCACCAATGTGTGTTCCTATAGGGTCGTAAGTTCAATTTTGCTTGTATGGATGGCATGCAAATGAGTACGCACAAACAGGTATGTGTTTCAAAGTAAACTTCATATTTTTGTATGGTATTTATTTTAATGTTTGAAAGTATTAATGAAATTGTGTTACTATGATCATAAGGCGCCGCAAGCTCACCCTTACTATTTTCCTTCTACTGATGACATGAACCCGAGTATGTATGAACCGGCATGTCTTTAAGAAAGGACTTTATATTTTTTTGTTGTTTTTATGTTTGTAAGGTGCCGCAAGCTCAACCATACTATTTTTCCTGTATGGATGGCAGACAAGAGAGTATGTATGTACCGGTATGTATTAAAGATATGACATGAAATTTTTTTGCTTTTTGTGATTTACAGATATGTTTGTGATTGAAATTTCCAATATTATTTGCTTTCTCATTGAATCGTCAAGAAGTATCCCAATGCAAATGGTGGACAATATTGGAAGTATATCTTTTAGTCGTCCAAGGATGGTGAACAACATAAGCAGTCAAAGTTCGACAATTGCTTCAAAATTTGTTAACTTGAATATAGATGTGGATCCAAATACCCCATTTTATTTTTAGTTTCGCAGTAGTAATTTTATGACTTTGGTTTGTAAACTTTGGATACTTTAATTTGTAAATGTAGAAATGTTTATGGTTGGACACATTTTATGATTTATGGACAAGTGACATATTGCATTAATCTGGCCCTACTCAAAATTCGATTGATTTGTTATGAGAATGTTTCAATATATGGATGATACAAGTGACATCATTATGAATGTCTATGCGTGTCTGATGGTTCAATAGATGGAGACTTGGTTCAATATATGGATGATACAACTAACATTATTATGAATCTTTATTACTTTGTTATCAGGATGATTCACATTTCTTTTGCTTTCTCTATGGTTTATTAAACTAGCCATGGAAGACCCAGAAGACAGCTTTAGACCTGGCCATGGGTTATTTGACGCGACCGTGGGTTATTTGGCCCGGTCGTGGGTTTTGTCCGTCCCTCCAAACTGCACTGGCCATGCAGCACCCAGAAGGCAGCTTTTAGACCCAGTCATAGGTTATTTGGCTCGACCGTGGGTTTTGGGTCCCGATCGGGTTTTATTGGCGATTGGTAGTAGATTTGGACTCTTCGACGAGAGCGAAAAATCAACTACAACAGTAGTAGGAAAAGCTATAATGAGTACTTCTATATTTTGTTCAATAAATCATATTACCATGAATCAGTATCCTAAAAACACACACATTCAGCAGCAATACACACAATCCATAAAGACACCCATATTCGTCAACCATTCTACAAAACCATATGTGTATGAGTGCCTCTATTTACACACCATATTTCATCTCAAGACACATCACTACTCAAAGCACACCTTTAGTAATTTGATAAATAAGAAATTTGCTCAATACACACCGGAATCTTCTATTTTTACTCTTTCTCACACACTCCACCCACAATCTTACATCTTTACCCTTACTCTCTCACACACCGCACCCATGATCTTCAATCTTCCATTTCCGTAAGAAAAATTATTACATCTTTATCCTTCTAATCAATTACATTTTTAACCTTCATACAAATTTCTCAATCCACACAACACAATTTTATTACGAATTGCAATGTCTATAGTGAAGGAAAGGGCAACGCGAGCTGCTACCATGGCAAGAATGCAAATGGATTAGGAATGGAAGCAAAAAGGGGATGATGTCAGTTGGAGAGTAACGACGGCAGAAAAGAGGTAAGATGGCTGACGGCAATGGTTGATGGCAGCGACAGCTGTGACTGCGAGTTAGAGTTAGGGTTAGGGTTAGGGTTAGGGTTATGGTTATGGTTATTGTTATGGTTAGTGAAGATGAGGATATTTTGGAAATATTTGAAAATTGATAGTGTGTATTAAGTGAAAAATAAAAAATTAAAATTGGGTGTGGTGTGCAATGAGTAATTGGTGTGTATTACGTAAGGTGTATATCATAACTCTTTATCCTTTGTGGTCATTTTACATTAGGTTAATATTGTAATAAAAAATAAATTAATTAATGGTGTGCCTTGAGATGAAAGGTGGTGTGTAAATAGAGACACCCAGACATATTATTTTGGCGTAGAGATCTTTGGATAAACAAAATTTAAAATTAAATTTATCGCCTGAGTGTTCTTTTGAAAATTAAAAAATACACATAAAAAAACTATTAATATTTATATGAAAATCCAAAATAAAATTGTAATCATATTAAAATCATAAGAAATTTAAATTTTTTTAAAACATAAGTTTGGCATGAAATTTTATTCATATTTAATTTAGTATATCTATATACTATTAACACATTTCAAAATTTATTGATTTAAAATTATCCATATGTTAGGTAATCTAAATCGTATCTAATTTAAATTTTAAAATATTTATATGAGCATTCAAAATATTTAACCCAAATCTAATTTGAAATTTTTTTGCACACTCCTACACTTGAGATTAAACTATTTGAATAAAAATATATAATTTTTAATTTTTATAACATATGACATAATTTTATTAAAGAACTATTTGATTATGTGTAAATTTTGAAATAAAAATATTTTTATCAGGTTAAACCATACAAATTGAGAATGCATCCTTCCAATTTTTTCAATTTATTTATGAGTAATTATCAAAGATTCATGTTTTTTTAAATAAATAAAAAATAAATATAGTCACATAGTATACAAATAATTTTTCTTTAAAGTATAGATTATGCTTATTATGGGTCATGCAGCCATTTTGGCTCAAATTATCAAGAACTATAAATATTGAGGCTTAGGTCTAGGCCATTACAATGGTCTGGCACATTTTTGATAAATTACAAAGTAAAAAAATGTAGTCCTCTGGCCTATCCTAATTAAATTGTTTAATATAGAAATTTAGTATTTTATTTATTTAATATAATAGTGTATTAGTATTTAAGTTTTTAATATTTGAAACATTAAAAAATATTAAATACTAAAAATTAAAAATAATCTGTAGTATCAGGGAGAGAATGACTTTGATATGGAAAATTTAAAAAATATTAAAAACTAAAAATTAAAAATAATCTATAGTGTTAAGATCAAATAAAAAATTACATTAATGTCAGCCAAATCTAATCCGAATTGTGCTTTTCAGAGAAGTTTGTGATGCTAATACTTTCAAGATTGCCACTTCGCTGATTATGACGGGGATCGAGCTGCCCGGTCAGCTCGCGAGGGTCGAGGGGGCAGCGCCCCTTGGCGGTTCCGGGGCAGCGCCACGGCAGGGTCGAGGGGCAGCGCCCCCGAAGCAAAATGCAAAAATGCATTCCAAGTTGCTTGTCCGCTCGATCGGACTTTATCTCGCTCGAGCAAAGAATCCCTGGTTCCAGAAGTTTTGGTCGCCTATAAAAGTACTGAAGCTGTGTGATTTCGCGCTCGAGCGAGTTCTCTAGCGCTCGAGCGAACCTCTGTTATATCACACGTATATTTTGCTGAAGCCGCTCGA
The DNA here is from genome assembly GCF_004153795.1 of Camellia sinensis. NCBI lineage: Eukaryota > Viridiplantae > Streptophyta > Magnoliopsida > Ericales > Theaceae > Camellia > Camellia sinensis. The sequence goes on along the minus strand of NW_021027820.1, from coordinate 976,465 downwards.
GCGGGATGTTGGGCGCTCTAGCAGAGATCGCGGGACAGATTCTATAAATTCGCGTGTTGGGTCAGATTTTAGGATGAAATCACAGAATTTGAAATCTCCGCTCGAGCGGGAAGACCCATGCTCGAGCGGACCGCGCGATCCCAGATTTCCAGATTTGATTAAAGAGTTGGTTTTCTTTTGAAATTAGGATTGCTTTGGTTCTCTATAAATACTTGGTTTTCTCCCAAAACTAAGGAATTAATTGAACTTCTCCAGATCTTCTTTTTGGGTTCTAGGGTTTATATCTGGGGATACTTTGGGAGTTTTCTTTGATGTTTTTATTGAGTATTCAACTCATGATCTAAAGAGAGTACATCAAAGGTTCTTCGGTGGATTCTGAAGAATTTGAGCCTGAAGCTTTGGTGGATTCCGGGGTGGCTCATCGTAAAGACAATTCCGAGGTGAAGACGGGTTAGAAGAGGCACATAAAGGTTGGTTCAATTAGGCGTGGATTCGCTAGGTAATTGAGAGTATACTTCTGTAATTCCTTTATATCTTCTTAGTGGATTGTTTTGTGGCGGTTGCCCGTGATTTTTTTTATCACAATTAGAGGTGTCCAATTGTGGTTTTTTCACGTAAAATTGTTGTGTCGATTTGTCTTGATTGTTTGATTGGGATTGTTATATACTGCTTAAAATTGATACATAATCACAAATCAACATCTAGGGGATTTCTAGATTTCTCAATTGGTATCAGAGCAGGTCGTTTTATTTTTTTTAAAAAAAAAATTCTTTTAGAACGAGATCTTGTTTGATTTGTGATAATGGATACAATTCGTGAAGGAAATTCTATGGTTCGACCACCCCTACTTGACGAATCCAATTATTCTTTTTGGAAAACTCAGATGAGATCTTTTTTAAAATTTATTGATGAAAAAGTTTGGCAATCCATTATGAATGGGTGGACTGAACCAACAATTACCATTGATGGAGTAACTTTTCCCAAACCAATTGAAAAGTGGGACACAATTGATTACCAAAATAGTAGCTGGAATAGTAAAGCTATCAATTCTCTCTTTTGCACTGTCACACCTGAAGAGTTTAGTCGTATTTGTAATTGTGAAGTCGCAAAAGAGGCTTGGAATATCTTACAAACTGTTTATGAGGGCACTCCTTCTGTGAAACGCTCAAAACTTCAAAGGCTCACATCTAGTTTCGAAAACCCTTTCAATGAAAAATAGTGAGACCTTTGATGAGTTTTATGCGAAGTTGAGTGACATTGTAAATTTCAGCTTCAATTTAGGTGAAAAAATACCAGAATCCAAAGTTGTGGGAAAAATTTTGAGATCCTTGCCCGATCGGTTCCAACCAAAAGTTACGGCTATTGAGGAGGCTCAAGATGTTGACAACCTCAAGCTAGATCAGTTGGTTGGAAATCTCCAAACTTATGAGGCACATAGGAATTTCAAAAAGAAACAAAAAGATATTGTTTTTAGTAGTGCTCATAAAGTTGGAGAGGATTCTGATGAGGATTATGAGATAGATTCCAAGATTACGGCTGCTTTTGTTAAACAACTTAAAAAATCTTTTTTGAAAAAGAATCTTAATCTTTTGGAATCTACTCATACTCATAAATCTAAAGGCAAAGATATACTCAAAATTAATTCTATAGCCAAGAAGGAGAAAGGAAAGATACAAGGGAACTCTGAAAGACTCCAATGCTATGAATGCCAAGGATTTGGCCACTTTGCTTCAGAATGCCCTACGTGTTTGAGGAAGAAGAAAGCCCTCGCTATCACTTGGGATGATGAATCAGAATCTGATGAAGATGAAAGTGACAATGAAGATCAAGGTGAAGAGGGACATAAATAATTCCTTGCTTTCATAGTGGCTTTTGAAACTGAAGGATGAACAGAGTATCCGAAGAGCTTGGTTGAAAATACCACTGATGATGAATCCTCGGGCAGTGATGATGAAGAACTTGAGCAAGCTTATGAAAAGTTGTATAAAGAATCTCTTAAGTTGTCCAAATTGAATGACAAACTCACTATGAAACTCAAAGCATGTGAAAGTGAGAATGTCAAACTAAAGGAAGAGATTTCGGAGGCTAGGATTGATGCCATCAAGATAGCTAATGATCGACAACCTCTTTGTGAAAAACTCTTGACTTGTGAGACAGAGAGGAATGAGCTACAGAAAATCTATACAACATATGAAGAAAAAACTGAAACTCTCGAGATGTCTCAAGTTGCTTTGGAAGAACTAATGATTAAGAAAGAGGAAGAACTCAAGTGTGCTATGGCTACCATTGGTCTTTGGAACAGAGGATCAAAGAATTTGGACAATATCATTGGGTCTTAACAAATTTGTTCTGACAAAAGTGGCATTGGCTTTTGTGGTAAGAAAGAGCAAAAACAGAGTGCTTCCACATCTCATGATACAAGAACTCAATGAAAGGGAGAACAAAAAAATTCAACAAAAGGATGGACTTCTCAAACTTCCTAGAGTTGGTAAGGTAAAAGAAAAGAAGGTACACCCTGTTTTTATTTGTCATCATTGTGGTATGCATGGCCATATTCGCCCTTATTGTTATAATTTGAATGGGAAAGTGTATTTGACTAGACCTAGGAATAGGAAGTTGGAAACCATGTCGAGACGGGTTCCTATTACAGGGGAAAGGAACCACAATGTCAAGACACCACCCAAGAACCGCAATTCTCACAATTTTGTTCGTACTAAAGCAGTTTGGGTGAGAAAACTTGACTTGTGTTAATTTGTTTTGTCATTTTAATTGTGTTCGTACTAAAGCAGTTTGGGTGAGAAAACTTTACTTTTGTTAATTTGTTTTGTCATTTTTGTTTTTGGGTTTCTGTGTGTTTTTTGTTTTGTCATTACATGGGTGCTTGTTCATTTTTTTGTCTTGCTTTATTTAAGAAAAAAAAAAAAAAAAAAAACCAAAAAGATTTTCTTAGTATGGTTTTGCAAGCTTGAAATTTTTGAGTGGTCCTTGGTGCATATTGGAATTGATAAGAATGTCCATTACATGTTAATATGTGTGTGCTTTCTGTGGTCATTACTCATTTTGGAGTGTGTGTTTTTTGATTAGTATGTCTCATTCTGTACACACTCTTGGATTAGCAAATTTTGGAGTCTTCTGCCTTAGTGATCATTTTTATCTATGGACTTCTGGCATTGTATCTTTTACTTTTCTAGAGGAATTGACCTATACTAGCATATCATGGGTGATGTTGAGTCTCTTAACCATCTTCCATCTTTTTGCATTTCCATGGCTTTTCCCTCTGTTCTTTGTAGTCCAGGCATGAGGAAAAGGCTACCTCAGAGTGACCAACCAGGCCATCCTTATTATATCCATGCTTCTCTGGTTCGGTTTCCATACTCTTGAGCGTGTCAGCCACCAATGAATGTGCAAAAGAAAGAAAAAAATGTGCAAAAGAAAGAAAGAAAAAAAAAAGATGTGCAAAAGAAAGAAAAGAAAAAGATGTGAAAAAAAAAGGAAAAAATAAAAGATTCATTGATTGAGGGGGAGCCTCCGTCTTTACTCACCAAATACCCCTTAATTCCTAGTGGTTTGACTTTCCGTAATTGTGTTTAAATTCTCTTGATGGAGGTTTAGCTATCTGATCACTATTAGGATTTGAATCTAGTGTTTGTCGAACTCCAAGAGTCACACACACACTTTTATCATGAGGGATCTATGCTTTTCACATAATGCATCACTTTCTTTCATGAGGAATCTTCTAGAGGTTGCGCACATTGTGTTTTCAAGTAATTGTAAACTGGGCCGTCATAGACCTCCTTATTGGGCTGAAGATTGGGCCATTAAAAGTAGGCCATGAAAAACGATGCAATATGAGAGTTATTCAGCAAACTGCGTTAAACGGGCCCATTAGCAATTATACGGGGTCCTTATATATGGAATAATATCATTAAAAAAAAAAAAAAAACAGCTAGGATTAATTATTTTCCCATTAAAGAAATTTAAATATCATTAAGTTTTGGGAGAACGATCAAAACGCAACCATAACATTGCTAAACTGAATATAAAGAGTTTACAGATTTAGCAAGCTGATGAGCAGGTTCAACAACTTGCCTGGCTACTTCAATTATACATAGAAATTCAAAACATTTGCTTAGAAGACCACATATCTTGGATAATTAGATCCATCTCCCAATCCAGCTTGCAAGATTGTACAAAACTATCCACAAGCACCTTGCAGTCAGTAAAGAGATTAAGGCATTTGATATCAGTAAGTTTTGCCCTCATTAAATGTTCTCTCTCTCTCTCTCTCTCTCCCTCCCTCACCTCTCTTTTTTCACTACTTTTTCAAAAACTTCACACCACCATTATCTACCACCATTACTATCATTGCCATCCACCTATCACCACCGCTACCGTCACCTTCTATCCACCACCACTACCATTGTCGTCGTTATTGTTCGCCTACCTCTTCTATCATCGTATATCCGCTACTGTCATCGCAGATCTATACTCTACCGTTGTCGATCTATACAACCACCATATCAAACGCTTCCTTTGTTTCAAATTCAAATTTATTCAGTGATAAAATTATCAACCTCTCTTGTTCTTTGTGTATGTGGAAGAGAATGGTTGACTTTTGTAAGTGAGTGAGTGAATATGAGTAAGGATGGTAGATATTAATGAATAAATTTACAGTGATAAATTTATCAGCTTGGTCAATAAATTTACAGTAATAAATTTATCAATCAAGATTTATAGGTAAATAAATCTAATTAATAGGATCGGCCCATAAGTGTCCCTCCATAAAAACATATTGAAAAATGATATACCAGTCCACTTTGATGACTCACTTTCTAAACTTAATGATATGTAAGAGAAATTATTAGTTGATGATTAAAGAACATATAAAAAAGAGAGTTGTCTTAAATATTCTACTAGATTACCACATCAAGGACTATGTAAAATAACATTCAATCCACTAAAATCGCACGATCTGTATCAATCATCACCGACCTATCCGTTAACTACGGATTAAACTTTGAAATTTATAATATGTCTTCAAAACCGCTCCCCTTTGCTATAGTTAATGCATATATTTTTTTAACCTCTAATGAAATATTGAAGTAAAAATGAATATGAAAGAGATTTAAGATCTGAAATTTATTGCAAATTAGTAGTTATATATGATAAATATTATGCAAAATTAGTTTGTATTTTATATATATATATATATATATATATATAAAATATTATGCAAATTAGTATTATATATTATGTAAAAATACTTGATAATTGTTTAAGAATATTTTTCAATCTACTGGCAAATTGAAATCATTCCAAACCAAAGTTTAATTTTTTCTAATCCACCATTCACGAGTTGATTTATAATTTCTCTCAAACAGTCTGAATCACGCCGCGCACACCCCCATATCATTAGATTTTTAAAATAGATCTAATTTTTTAACTAGCTTAGCATTACCCAAAAATATTAAAAAATATCAACAACCCAGTGTTGATAATGATCTTTCTTCTTGTTCTTTTTTCCCCTCTCTTATATATCATTCATTTATATAACTTGCCCAATCCGCTGGTTCAAATCCGCTAGAATAATTCAACCAACTTGGCTAGTTTAGGGAAATGGTGATTTGATGGCAGATAGGACAATTTGTTAACCTGCGGAAGAATCGAAATTTTTTTCCCAAATCCCCCAACCAAAGCCGTGCACACCCTAGAGAAAATTTTCAAAAAATAGGTTGCTATTATTTTGATGGGATAATATAAGACATGAGGAATGTATGATGGTTATTGATGTGTAACATTACAACCTACAATTCAAATATGGTTGATCGAGTTATTTGGAATTTGATTACACTACTCAACAGGCAAAACACTTCATATTGTAAAGATTCGTGTCCTTTAATTCCTGTAAATAAACAGGTCCATGTTTTAAGTCATTAAGATCAGGGGACTTTGAAATCTCACTCACTGGCCTCAATTTGTATTGAAAAACAAAAAAAACCATCATTGCTCAAGTCAGAATGTTGCGATTCCACATCCATTCCCAACTGGAAATTTATTTATCACAATGCAAAGTTTAATCTATTGTAATAGTATAATTTACCTTTGCAATTGTGTACCTCTTTTATAGATAGAGATATCTACTTATATGACAAGTTTTTTAATGTCTTATACTATTCTTCGCGTGAAGTTCCATGTTGTGCCTGGTTCTTAATGCCTTTGTGATGTTCTATTAAAGGTCTTGAGAGGTAAGGGTATAATTTTGGCCCGTGGCCCGTGGGCGGCCCAAGGTGGGCTCGGCCTGTTAAGGTCTATTTATGCCCGAGCCCAAGCCCAGCCCGAGGCCTTGGGCCTGGGCCAGGGCCATCGTTTTGAAGTCCGGCCCGTGGCCTGGCCCATCGGCCCACTCAAGGCCCGCCCAAAAGCCCAGCCCGAGGCCCGGCCCGGCTAGCCCATTCGAGGCCCAGTGTTATTTTTAATGGAAAATAATAAAATTTTAGTGAAAAAAATAAATAAAAAAATTGTTTAGGCCCGCCCAAGGCCTGAGCCCAGGCCCAAGCCAAGGGGCCCGGCTCACTAGCCCGCCCAAAGCCCGAATATCCCTGGGCCTGGGCCTAGTTTTTCTAACCTGGCCCGGCCCGATTTTTTGGTGAGAGCCCACACGGCCCGACATGGGCTGGGCCGGACCGGGCCAAAATTACACCCCTATTGAGAGGTAGAAAGTTGCATAGGATGACAGCTAGCTATCAACCGTAACTCTCATTTCGATAATCATGAAATTGTTTAAAGCTTATTTTTTTTATTTTTTTTCTTCATATTTTCTGATGAAATCAATTATGCAAAATTTTCAAGTGATCAAAAATTGATTGAACATATACCTAATAACAATATTAATAGAAAAATGTTTCTCTCTCTTAACCCTCCTTAGAATATATTATATTTAGAATAATTGATAGGAATCTAAATATACTTTTATAAATAGAGAGATGACCAGTTTCCTAATATAACTATAACTCTACTTACCCATCAAAGTAGGAGACTTAAAAATTATTTTATCTATTCATCAATCAAATAGTAACTTGTAATTCAATATACGAAATTATAATTTTATTAAATTTATAATTCATATTGTTACAGCATATGAGTCACTATAATAACTAAATAATTAAATTTAATCTTACATCACATCCATTACCAACTAGGAATAGATTGATCACAATGCTCAAAGAGAGAGATATCTTAAGTTTAATTTACCTTTGCAATTTATAATTGATATTGTTATTTTTATTTTTTGGAGACGTTTTTACAAAAAGTGTCACTAATTATTAGTTTTTAGCAACAATTTAAAAATTGTCACTTAGAGCATCTCCAACGGTTCATCAGGTTTTTCTTCAAATCTGAATAAAAAAAGACGATTTCCTCTGTTTGATATCACCTGCTCCAACGGAAAAATTTGGCTTTTCATCAAATGGCCGGTCAACCGGGCGAACGATCGGCCGATCGACCAGTCAATGCAAAAAAATTAAAAACTTGATTCTGAAACAATTAGGGCTATTGTGTTTTGTTGCGTTGGGGCTGTTCTGAAACAATTCAAAAAACCTAACTCACTCGATTTCTCTCTTTATAATCCCTTTGCAGACGAACCATTTTTATTATACTAATATCAACTCCTTCATTCTCTCTCTTCGCTACATCAAACTTGAGTGAAAATTTATAGAAGTAGGAACAAAGATTCAGTTTTTGTTTATCGATTTCGGATTTAATGAAATTTCTGCTTTCGGATTTTTTATTATACATCATTACAGAGACATATATGTGCTTGTTTAGGGCCCTCTGTTTTTTTTTTTTTTTTTTTTTTTTTTTTTTTTTTTTACTGAGAAAATAAAGAGGTGGTCGACCAGGGGGTCAACCTCCTAGTGTAAAATTGTTATTTTGGGTTGAGGTGGTCATCCAGGAGGACATCCGACCGGTCATCTGGTGGGTCCACACTCAACGACTACGCACAGTAATTTACTGAAAGGTGCAACACATCTTCAATTTGGTGAAAATTTGGTACTGTTCTCAATTTGATATCAATTTGATAAAATCGTTAGAACCAAAAAAAGTGTATTTTCTCACCAAATTTAAATTTGATAATGCATTTACTTAACCGTTGGATATGGTCATATACGAGCAGTTTTTTAAAGCCTTATGTTGTGCTATTCTTTGCGTGAACTCCGCGTCGTGCCTGGTTCTTAATGCCTGTGTGATGTTCTATTAAAGGACTTAGAGAGGTAGAAAGCTGCATAGGATAACAGCTAGCTATCAGCCTAACTCTCATTTCAATAATCATAAATTGTTCAAGGCTTATTTTTTTAGTTTTTTTTTTCCTTCATATTTTCTGATGGGCTCACCGTCTACACTAGTGGGCACCTCAACTCAAGGTACAAGTTCTGGATGAAATAAAGGGTTAATTTCCACATGTCCTTATAATGTGCCCCATTAAATCTCATAAATATTTGTATAAATCAAAATAAAATAAAATCTTAATCTTAATAACTAGACATAAAGATTTTTTGTGACAATTATCTATTGCTAAAAATAGACAATTAATAACTATTGTCTAAATATGTTCCTAAAAAATGACAATTAATGATTTTTTTGTGATAAATTTTTTAAACTGTTGCTAAAAATTAATAATTAGTGACACTTTTTATGAAAACGCCTCTAAAAAATAAAAATAAAAATAAAAATGTGTGATGACAATTAAAAGTGCACATGATTTGTTGATGCACTAAAAAGTAAAGAATACTTATTGCTATGCCCATCTTCCTAATAAGACTTTTAAGTCAGTTACACATAAATAAAAGCTAGTCAGGATGGGCTAACCTAACCTAAACTAAGTCATGTGCTTCCAAACCCAATGATGATCCTTAATCACAATTGTAAACCTAAAGTCTTTTACAATTAGTAATTTTCTTTTTCCTCTTAAATGCTTTTACATTTTGATTTTTAACCCCATTGGTCACAAGTTCAAACCACCAAAATAGTCCTTCGAATGGAAAGACTAAAATTATGCATACCTGACTGTCCCAAATCACTTAATAACAAGAGCCACATTAATTGAAAATGCCCGAATGAAGGTGAACTCAATTACACTATATACTAGCTGATCACATTGCCAATGGTTTGTTATAAAACTGTTGGCTACATATTTTGTACAAGCCAATTACAATTCGAGTCTTCGATCCTGATCGTACACGTGACAATTGGTATTGGTTATTACGAGATCTGAGTAGCAGTGGATCAACAAAGAGATGCAAAGTGATGTGGTTTCAACAGTTACTCACATTTCAAATTCAAATTTAGGAGGGAAGCCTAACTGCAAGTAATGGCGTAATGGAGCTAATCTTATGGCAACATGATCAGCGATCATGGAGGAGCAGTTCAACGGTTAGAAATGCAGTTCGATGGTCATCCTTGAGCAATATAAATAGTAGAGAAGGCCCCAGAAAAAGCCCCTAGACTCAGATCCAAAAAACCAGTCTTATTATACTTATTTCAGTTTTACATTTCCAGTCTTACATTTTCTGTACTTTAAATTCCTACACTGCACTTCGTTCATAGGAGTAGTTTCAAGTAGATTGTTGCTGTAAACCTCTACGAGGCTGAGTTTGAATCATTGTAAGTTTTTTCATGTTAATGAAATACTTCAACTGTTCTTCATTTAATTGTTATTTTGCTTAATTCTCTTAAATCAAGCCACCAGTAAAAGTACTCTTCATTGAGGTTGAAAGAACTAAAACGCAATCGTCTGATAATTGGTTGGCAATTAATTTTCTTTAAGGACTGATTGATCCTTGTTGGCACGCTTGCAATTACAATAATAACCTTCGACCAACATATATTTTTGTCACGCCCAGTGGGACTAATTGAAATGGCTAGACGTAGGAGACAAGGAGAAAATGAACGCTTGGAAGAAGGCATGGAATGAGAGGTAGAGATACCTAATCCAAAGGATAATGTGATAACACATCCTGTGGAAACTCTCATTTTATCAGAACCTATGGTCAAACAGACCAGCACTTCAGAACAAGTACCACATGTTCGTAATATTGGACGAGACCAAGGAATTGGACCATCCACCGTTCCATCTACTCAGCCAACAAATCTATGGGGTGGCCTAGTAGATGTTATGGGACAGCAGTTAATAAACACGATGGAAAGGTGGGCAACATCCTTTTTGGATCGAATGAATAATCACCAAACAACAAACACAAGACACATAGAGGAAGTTTTAAATGTCCCTCAACAAAGATTGGCTAGAGATAAACAGCCTATGCAAGTTAATGGACATTCTAATGGTCAAACTAGTAATCAAAACTATGAAAGACCATCCCCTCAATCTTGGTACGAGCCTATTCCGAGGCCTATAGCAGGTCAAAATGCCTCAGTACTTAACAGTGAAGTCATGCAATTTGGTGGATCTGGCCCAGTACAAGAAAATGGCATAAGAATGGTTCCAAATCCCATGTTCGAAACCATACCTGGCACAAGGGGTTTCACTAATCCCTTTTTCGAATTTATACCCGGGGGGTTGGAAGGTTTTCCTACAAATGAAAGAGACACAACACCAGTTCTAGCACCTTTCGCAGGTCCGGTCCTTTCGCAGGACAGGCTCAAAGGGGTTACCCACACCCCCAACAGCAACCTGCATCGCAGGGACAACCAGTCCCAAATATACCACCTTATGGACCAAGAGGACCACAGGCACAAGTTTGCCCGCCAAATCCTGTGTTTGTCCCTCCAGTAGTGGTTCAACAGGCACAAAATATGCTCTATAGGGACCAAATTACTGACATTGTTAGAGAGATATGTGGACCAATGGCTCGGGGGGTCCAGACTCTAGTGTACAGGAAACCATACCCAGAATGGGTGGACAGGATACATGAATACCCGAGAGGTGGATACCAGATTTTGCCCTTTTTTATGGGAATGAAAACCAATCAACAGTGGAGCATGTTGCTAGGTTTGCTGCTCAATGTGGTGAATTTACTAATAATGACTATATGAAGTTAAGATTATTTCCAAATTCCCTAACTAGGGGAGCATTTGTATGGTAATTAACCTTACACCTGGCTCTATCCAAACTTGGCAACAAATGGAAGAGGCATTTCACGCCCAATTCTTCCAATTGAAGCCAGAGGTTTCCATGGCAGACTTGGCAAGATTGAGTCAAAGGCCTGACGAGAAGCCTACTCAGTTTATTGCCAGATTTAAAAGGGCTCAAAATAAATATAGAGTCATCCTGCCAGAGCCAGAATTTGTGAGATTGGCTCAAAATGGCTTAAAGTTTAGGCTTCGAAAGAAGTTTGACTCGACTGAGTTCAAAGACTTAGTAGAACTCACTTATAAGGTGTCTAGATACGAAGCATTACTAGAAGAGGAACAAGATCGAAATAATACATCGTACATGACATATTATAGAGATCTTAATTATGAGATCAATGCAGCAGAGATTGTGGGGAAAGAACCTGTGATCTGTGAAGCATTGATTCATAAGGATACAACAATTGACTAGCAGTTTAAAAAGAAAGACCTTCACAGAAAATACTCTTTCAATTTAACTAAGGCAGATGACATTTTTGATCATTTGCTTGTAGCCAACTTCCTTAAGTTACCAAAAGGGGTTAAAATTCCATCTCTTGATGAACTTAAAAGAAAAGTATATTGTAAATGGCATAATTCTTGGTCTCACTCAACTAAGAACTGTATTGTTTTTCAAGACAGGATCCAAGAACAAATTCAGAAAGGAAGCTTGAAATTCCCAGCCAAAACTGAAAAGGCCATAAGGATCGACAGTAATCCATTTTCAGAAATTGGAGAGGTGGCAGCCAATGTCATTATGCCAGACTTTCAGAACCTGCCTTTGAAAGAATTGGAAGAAGTCAATGTGTAGATGCATGTGGCCAACCAGACAACTATCAAGAAAGACACTGGAAATCCACCAGCTATTGGACAAAGTTTCTCACACTAGAGGGAAGACTCTGATGAAGAAGCACTGGATACGATTCCTTAGAGGCAGCTATAATGCAAAGGATGTGTCCTAGGTGCAGACTAAGCTACAAGTGGTTGAAAGGACTTCCAATTGATTGGAAGCAATATTACAAGGATGTGCAGAGACGTCCTAAACCAACCAATGCTTACAATAAAAGGCCATATCCATCTGGTGTTAGGCAGCAGCCATTGAGGGTTGAACCAATAGCTGATAGAATGCATTCCAAGGGCAAGAGATCTTTACATGAGTCCAGGCCACCTAACTATTACAAAGTGGAAAACAGTCATTCTGAAAGGAGGTCAGAGAGGGGCTCAGTTTGTGGGATCAGAACCAGAGATTGGCCCCCTAGACCAGTATCGCGCAGAACAAAAAGTGGCTACCTTTATCAAAGGCCTGAGTTAGGCCCAAAACATGAAGCCACGGCCAAGCAGTGGCTTTCGCAGCCAGCTTCGAAGATGGCTTCGAAGGAGGAAAGAAGCAGTTTAACGGCAGGGTCAGTAGATTCGTGGGTACCTGGGGTCCCAGATTAGTTTGTGATTCAGAATAAACCTAGGGAAGTGTTTACCCAAAGAAATGTAATTGGAAACCAAGGCAGGATAGTCAAGCCTTCTTTGGTGGCTCCAAACAATTGGGTGTTGCTTAAGCACCAAAAAACAAAGGAACTAGATATGGTCCCCGTAATTTCTAGATCACAAAGGAGAAAAATTCAGCGTAGGTACACTCAGTACCAGCGAGACTTGAAAGAGAGTGGAGAAAGTTCTTCATTGATACAGACAGAAGGAAAGAAGAATTCAAAGTCAGACCATACTCCAAAACCAACTCTACAAGGCAAAATGGGTTGCAGCAGAGAACAGTTGGCCAAAGTTCACTTTGAACTAAAAGCCAGAGAGAAGTCCAGTTTAACGGGATTGGAGAAGGCATTGATGGAGAGTGACAGCGAGACGGAGAAAGAAGTTGGCTTGGGCCAAAAGAAAGAAATGGTTGAGGAAAACATGTTCGAAGCCTTCATGGCTGAACAAACATTTCTGGTTGAAAAACCAATCGTGACAGACCATTCGAAGGATGAAGTGCCAAAAAGCAGCATGGAGGATGTTTCTGGAGTAACTAAACAAGGTGGCCAAAAGGAGAAATAGACACAGCCAGCCATCTAATTTGGCTCAGTGTCAATGAACATGGTACACATACTACTGCATGAATTTCAAGCTGGAGATGAGAATCAAGAGGGGCAAGAAATTGACCCAATTCCAGTCTCTAACGAAGACTCATAAGTGAGTATGGTGCAAGATAATTCTAGAATGGTTACCCAATGGAAACTGAATATGAGAGTGAAGAAGTGGTGAGTATTAACCTCTCATATCCTTTTGAGTATCTCTTGAATTCTATGACACAATATGTCAAGCCTTTGTATATTAAGGCCTTCTTCGATGAGATGCAATTGAACCGAGTCTTGGTGGATAATGGGGCAGTGGTGAACTTACTACCGAAATCTTCCTTGAAGAAATTAGGGAAAAGGAATCCCAGGTTAATCCCAACCAGTATAACCATTGCTGGTTTCGTTGGAGACAAACAGATGGCTTAGGGAATTCTACCCATCAACCTGAGTGTGGAAACCAGGGACTGCATGACGACATTCTTCGTGATCGACAGTAATGCTAAGTACAATGCTTTACTTGGTAAAGATTGGATCCACACTAACAAATGCGTGCCTTCCTCTTTGCATCAGAAAATAATGATGGCCTTGGCAATGGAGAGACAGAGGAAATTGATGCAGATCCTTAACCTTTCATAGCCTGTGCAGACTTCGCAGAGGCCAAGTTGTATATTGAGGGAGTGACACCACTCAGTATACTGAGGAAATCTGATGGCTCTGCCGATGTGATGGCTGATGAAGAAGTGACACACTTGAAGCACTTAGTCTAAGAGAGTACTGATGAAGAGGTTGTCGTCAAATATGACAATGATGCCTGGTTGTAGGCAAAGAGATGAAGCACTAGAAGCCAAGTCTTTGGCTCTAATTAAGTTTTCAATATTGGATGTAAAATCAATATTCCAGAAAGTATAGGAGCAAGAGAAGGAAGCCATGATAATTGGCTGCAAACAGAAGCAGCAACAGGCCAGAGTTTTGGCCCTTGATAAATACTGTGCATTGGACATTGAAATAAAAGTCCAGGAAATACAGGAAGAAGAAGCCTTGTGGACAGACTTTGTTTATGAGGAGGAGGGTAAAGAGGTTGAATCAAAGAACCTAGGAACAGAACATAGTAAGAAGATTGCTTCAAAGCCAGAAGGAATCAAAGAAGGAGCTTCAGTAAGTTCTCAGATATAAGACCCCTTAGAAGAAATAAATTTAGGGGAAGGTTCTATACAACAACCCATTTGTATAAGTGCTTGGTTGAATGCTCTTGACAGGAACCAGTTGTTGGTTATTCTGAGGACATATAAAGATTGTTTTGTAGGTCTTATAATGAACTACCATGATTGGATAGGTCATTAGTAGAACATAGGCTCCCTATGAAGCCTAACTTCAAGCCATACAAGCAAAAATCAAGAAAAATGAGTCCAGAAGTGATTCAGAAAGTTAAGGAGGACATTCTTAGACTACTCAAGGCAGGCTTTATTAGGACAGCCAGGTATGTTGAATAGCTATCTAATATTGTGCCTGTAGTTAAGAAAAATGGTAAAATGAGGGTATGCATTGATTTTAGAAACTTAAATCTAGCAACTCCAAAAGATGAGTATCATATGCCTATAATAGATTTGCTGGTAGACAGCTCAGCAGGGCATCAAATTTTATCAATGATGGATGGGCACTCTGGTTATAACCAAATCTGCATTGCAAATGAGGATGTTCACAAAACAGCATTCAGATGTTTTGAAAATATTGGCACATTCGAATGGGTTAAAATGCCATTTGGTCTGAAGAATGCTGGGGCTACATATCAGAGGGCTATGAACACTATCTTTCACGACCTCATTGGAGGGTATTTAGAGTGTTATATTGATGATATTGTAGTTAAATCCCAATCCATGGAGGAGCATCTGTTTCACTTAGAAGCAGCTTTTGAAAGAATAAAAAAGTTCAAGTTGAAACTCAATCCTCTTAAGTGTGCTTTTGGCGTATCATCTAGAAATTTCTTGGGCTATGTAGTACACAAGAAAGGAATACAGATTGACCAGAATAAAGCCAAAGCCATCATTGAAGCCAGACCCCCGTCAAGTAAGAAGGAATTACAAAAGTTCCTTGGACAGGTTAATTTTCTTCGAAGATTCATTTCTAACACTGCATGAAAAACTAAAGTATTTTCTTCCTTGTTAAGGTTAAGAGATAAAGAGGAATTTGTATGGATAGTAGGGGTGGGCGTGGGTCGGTTGCGGCCACGGAACCTCCAATCCGCCATCCGTCCACCAGATTGGCGGATTGAAGAAAATCAATCCGCATCCGTCCGCCAATCCGACGGATGTGGATTGAGCGGATTGGCGGTTTGGCGGATGGATGCGAATCGGTTTGGCGGTTTAAAATTTTATAAATTTTCAACATAATTCAACTTGTGCACTTCCTCAAAAAAAAAAAAAAAGTATTACAGTCAATGACTTAAAAAAGTATTACAATCACTGTATGCCTTATTCAAAGAAAGAAAGTTTAAAACTTTAGAATATCACGATCACTGCATGCCTCATCCACATATTACAATCACAGCATGATTCATCTACATAAAGTATTATAATCTGTGATTCTTAAAATATAATAACAATTCAAACCACCAAAATCATGAACAGAGTAGTGTCTACATATGTTTTTGAAAACAAAAACCAACCAGCAGATATCATATTTTCTATTTATTATTTTTAAAGTTAGATTTAAAAACTAAAAAATATAGATGAATAATACGTTTATTTTTCTCAATTCAAAAAATATATTCAAATTGAAAACTTTTTTTCAACAGAATATTTAAACTCTTTTTCAATTGAAAACACAAACATAATATTTAAACAAATTGAAAATACAAAGTTTTATAAATTACTAGGGGTGCTCACGATTTGGCGGTTTGGCGGTTCGGTTGCGGCCACAAAATCTCAAATCCGCCATCCGTCCGCCAAATTGGCGGATTGGAGAAAATCAATCCGCAACCGTCCGCTCGTCATCACGCATCCGTCCAAAATGCAGCGGATCGGTTCGGTTCGGTCGGTTTTGGCGGATCGGTATATCCGCTGCTCACCCCTAATGGATAGCAGAGCATCAAATTGCTTTCAAAGAAATCAAAGCCTACTTGGCCAACCCTCCAGTGCTAATGCCACTAAAGGGTGATAAGCTCTTGAAGTTGTACATAGCTGCAGCAGAAGATTCATTGGGAGCTTTCTTAGCCCAAGACAATGAAGAAAGCCAAACAACATACCAGAAATCTATACCACCCTTAAATAAAAGGAATGTGGTCCTGGAAGTCAATCATAATGACTTGTAGGAACAAGATTGGAGGCATCCAATAATGTAGTACTTGGCTGGCCCATCCTCAAAGGCCAGCAGAAAAATTAAATTGCAATCTATGTAATACATCATACATAGCAATGCTCTCTACAAAAGGGGGGGAGATGGTTTATTGCTGGAATGTTTAGGCCCAAAAGAAGTATTAAGAGCTATGGCTGAGGTTCATGAAGGCATCTGTGATGCTCATCAGCCTAGCGTGAAAATGAAATGGTTGCTTCGAAGGCATTCCTACTATTGGCCAACTATCCTTAAAGACTGCATAGAATATGCAAAGGGTTGCCAGGCATGTCAAAAGCATGGCACAATAAGGCATGTGCTCATAACTGACCTGCATGCAGTAGTAAAACCTTGGCCATTCAGAGGATAGGTCGTGGATATGATGGAGAAAATACACCCACCCTCTTCGAAGCATCATTATTTTATTTTAGTGGCTACTGATTACTTCACCAAGTGGGTCGAAGCTAAGCCATACAAGGCTGTAGACCAGACTGAGATCATTGGATTCATCAAGGATTTAATCCATAGGTTTGGCATCCCACAAACTATAACTGTTGATAATGGGACTGTGTTCGATGGAAAAATGGTGAAGTCTTTTGTGGCAAAGTTTGGAATTAGCCTTGTTAATTCCACCCCCTATTATGCACAAGCCAACGGCCAAGCTGAATAATCCAATAAGTCCTTGAAGAAAGGAATACAAAAGTTTGTGGAAGATAATCATAGGGATTGGCATAACTTACTGTTGGATGTATTGTGGGCTTATAGAACTTCCCCAAGGTCAAGCACAGGAGTTACTCCTTATGCCTTGGTGTATGGGCATGATGTTGTGTTGCCTGTGGAAATTAATGTTAAGTCTTTGAGGGTAAGATGCCAAGACCAGCTAGATCCTGAGCAATACCATCAGAGTATGTGCTTGGAATTAGAAGGAATAGATGAAGCCAGAATTCTGGCATTAAATAACATTCTCTTTCAAAAGAAGAAAGCAGCCAAAAATTACAATAAGAAAGTCAAACACATTGGTTTCGATGAAGGTGATTTGGTATGGAAAACAATACTCCCAATAGAAATTAAAAGCCATAAGTTTGGTAAATGGTCACCTAACTAGGAAGGACCATATCAAATTCATAGAGTCCTGCCTTTCGGAGCATATCATTTGAGAAATTTGAATGGATACATACATCTCAAAAAGATTAATGGCAGATATTTGAAGCCTTATTTTCCAACTATTTGGGAAACACGAGGAATAGAATAAATGTCAAGCAAGAGAACACAAAAGTACTCAAATGATAAATCAGAATTTGTTTTTTCATAAAAAGTTAAATACATTCTGCCATAAATTGGCCCAGAAATTATTACAATGCCTTAATTGTTCTTTTACAATAGACTTCCTATTTTTAAAAGAAGAAAACAACTGGATGGCCATGGCCATTTCTTGCTTTCAATCGGCCAGTCCTTGGTTGGTGATCTGTAGTTTAGTGTCGATTCGGGTTAAGGCCTGGTTCATTGCAGATAGCTCCTCCTCAAGTTGAGTTTTCCTCTCCAGTAATTGAGTTCGAAAATGGGAGACAGATGAATGTTGTTCCGTTAGTCCTGAGACTTCAGCATGTATCATAGAAACAAAGCTCTGGTCTCTTACTAATTTCTCCTCTGCAGCCTTGGCAGCATGACAAATATGGATGTAGAAGTCAATAGTAGCTGCTGCCTGAGATAGATGACTTGAGGCAGTTATACTGGATTGCTTAACAACTTTGCAGCATTAGAGGAAGCCATTTCTTATTATAGGCCTTTGTAAAGCCTCGAAAGGAATCCTTGAAAAAGATGTCAATAACTCCAGACAGTTGTCTAAGTCCACCAGAGGTACAGAAGGCTTACTACTGGAAGAAGAGGAGCTCTCAAGAATTTCCAACAAAGAATCAGCCAAAACTAATGGCTTAGCCTCATCATTAGCTATCGGAGAGGTAGAGGGCATGTCGAAGAGACTAGCTAGTCTTGCTTCGAAGATATCTACCTCATCCGTGGACATGAGAGGTACAGAAAGAGCAGTGGTGAAAGGCACAAAGGACTGCATAGGGATAGGAGAAATAGGTGGAACATCTTCAGCAGTCTCTATGGTCCTAGCCACCAATAGGTCAAGGAAAAAAGGGCTGGAAGTAGGTAAAGGTAATAAACCATGGGTCGGAGAGCTGCCAGCACCCTCGGTAGGGGAATCAGCTGCCATCAAAGATGGAGCAGCAGTTGGAATTTCCTTAAAAGGAAAGGGAAGAGCAAGGCTCGAAAGAGAACTGAATTGAGGTAGATCCAAAAATAAGTAAGGAAGATACGGATTTAATCCAAAGGAAAGAGATGCTACAGGAATGCTTGGCCTCAAGGAGGGTACATTGAATGAAGGCCTAGGAAGTAGGAGTATTATCTGAATAGTCCTCGTATTTTGCATCTGATCAACTTCAACTGAAAGGGAGGGAGTCCTTATTGGAAGAATAGGCTCAGTAGTTGTTACTGCAAAAGAAGAGATGTAAAGTAATGTCAAGTTTCAATATCAAAAATTTGACAAGGGAGAAACAGTAGAAGCATGAAAGAAATTACTTGTTTCAGAAATGATAGCAGCAATGGGAGAACTTCGAAGGGAATAGTGCTCAGCAATATGTTGCCTTCTTTCAGTATCCTTTTGGATCGCATCAGCAGCAGCTGCTTCATCTCTTAAGAATTGCTGCTGCTGTCTCTTCTCAGCTCTTTCAAAGACAATTATGCCCTTAGAATGCTCTTGTTCTACTGCCTTAACAGCTATTTCATGAACATGGTCTTCGACCAACTCAGAAGGAGAGACAGTCATCTTCTTTCTCTTTTTTCTTTGTACTGATGTCTCATGAGTGGGATCTTCAATCGAAAGAGAGACAATCATCTGTTCCCTCTTTTTCCTCTGTAATGGCACTTCCTGTTATTTCTCAACCTCTTCTTCTTCAACCTGGGATTCAGATTCCTCAGGGGTGAGTATCAGCTTCCTTTTCTTTTTTTGTTTGTCCTTGAGAGCAGCTAGGAGTTCAACCTTCTTAGGAGATTCTTCTTGTGGAGACCTTGCACCAAAAGGTATGAATGTAAGGGAAACAAACAAAAGAGTCTAAGGGGAAACCTTAAAATACTTACCCCTCTTTGAAGCAGCTCTAGTAACTCTAGCAAGAGAGGATGAGGCTATAGGAGCAGTTTTGGCAGTTGTTGAAAGAGAGGAGATGTTCTCAACTGTTGTTGATTTGGCCTTCAACGACACTCCTAACCCTATCAGTAAGTCATGAGGATGTACGGATAGGCGCACTTTCATATTGGCTGTCCACCAGTTTTGAAATCTTTTCAGAGCCAGGCCAGAAGGGAGAAAGAGGATAAATTTGAACTCGCTCATTTCTTTCAACAGTTTGAATGTTATGTCTTCCAGTTTTGATTTGGGTATTCTTAGGTCTCTGGTTGCAAGATGGACATTCGAGAGACTGCAGAGTGGAATGGGAATCCCCTGAGTTAACACAAATTGCCTGGCAAATTGAGAAGGACAGTACACCTCAGCTATACACTTATAAGCTCGAGGGTTTAAATTGTCAATGAACAGCTCTCTTGGCAGCAAAATAGAAGCCCACATGCCTTTGTGGGGTGGGGAAGAGCACTCTTTATCAGCTAAGAATGTTTGTAACTAAACAGGTCATTTGTTGGCATCAGAGGGGCAGAAGAATGTAGCAGGTGGAGAAATAGGAAGTTGGTGAAAAAATGTGAAGTAGTAGGCAAAGGAGGCATGATAAAGAACAACTCTGGCATATTTTTCCCCATAAGTGCTAGGGTCCTGAACAAGGAATCTTAAGCATTTAGGATGCAAATCGATGAAGTAAGCAAAGAGCCAGAGTTGGAGCACCCAAAGGGGACTCCCTTGGTTCACATCAAGAGGTTTCTCGCAAAATTTGGAACATGCTCTATAAACATGGCCTACGAGATAAGGTGCCAGGGCTATGCATTTTTTCAAAACAAGTGCCTTCGCAAGTGGAGCGAACTCAGGCATAATCCTCTGAGATGATGTACAAAAGAGACATTTGCACAACCAGTGCAAAATGAAGGAAAAAAGTTCTCTATCTCTTACGGGACCTACCCTTTTATTTTTGGCCTTTTCAAAATCACTGTAAGAGGAGTTTAAGGGTGGAAATGAGAACTTGACAAGAAGGTCTGGGTAGCCGGGAGTGAAGGGAGAGCCAATGGGTGAAAGCCCTAAAAGATGGCAAATATCAAGAATGGTGGGGGCCATCATGCCACACCGAAATTGGAAAAAATTGAAAGCCAGGTTCCAAAAACAAAGAGCAGCGGGAATCAAGAAAGGGTCTTCAGGAATAATAAACCTGGAAAGACGAAGGGCATCGAGAATACAGAGCTCTTGCAAGTCGTCTTCTCGTGTGGGTATAACTCTGTCATACCATTCTTCCCATTCAACTCTCAATGTCGGCCAACAACGATGAGGTTGGGTCACCCTCCAATTTCCCCAGTCGAGCCCTCCTTCATAGAGAAGAAAATGGTCCTCCAGACGAGGGTATAAAGTTGGAAGTTGAGCAGGAGCCTCTCGAAAGATGGGACCCAAGACGTATTCTTGTTTGTTGCTGTGACGAGGAACGAAGAAGCAGGCGTCTATGGCGCTTGACTCATCAGATGTTAACTTGGCGATCTGTTCATCAATACATCTTTTCAAAGCCATAGTTGGGCTTATACGATCACCAGCAAGCACTTTCAAAGAAGAAGAGTCCATTGGTAGCAAGCAGCAAAGAAGAGGTAAGGAAAAGGGGGTTAACAGAGGACAAGGGTTTGTGTTTTGAGCGAGCGAGTGATTTCAGAGTACGAAATAAAAAGGGTTTTAAAAGAAAAACCCTTGTGTCTGGAAGATATGTTACGTAATTCGTTAAGTACTAAAAGTACAAACACGAAGAGCTTCCTCCAATATTGATACTTTTGGAGGGAAAAACACATCCCAGATATTGAAGCCAGCTTTAAAATATAGTATTTGGCTTCAAAACCAAATTTTGGCACCAAAAGTCAAATAATAAACGGCTCCGAAGCTAAAAAGCCAGCTTCGAAGTACATTTCATACTTATGGATGAAAGAATGCTCAAGTATTAGTTTACTTCGAAGACATTAAAGACCTGTCTTAGGTTTCTCAAGGAAAGTAATGTTCTTCGAAGCAAGACTTGAGATCCTTTAAGGATGGGAATTGCTGTTCGAAACATCAAAACCAATAATTGGTTTATATTTAAGAAAGATTCTCTTTCTAGACTAAAATAGTGCAGCCCTAAAAAGGAGCTTTCATATTTTTAAAAGTATGGACTGTTATTCTAGGGAAAAATGGTCAATTTAAAACTGATTGATCATACTGACCATGACCATATATTGGTTATGATCGAAATAAACTTTAAGGGGTAGGACTGTCGAATTTGAAGCACTGATTCTAAATGAAAATCAGCAAAAATTGTCAACTATTATTCCATAAATTGGAAAAGTTCGTGTTGGTTTTTAGTGTTTCATTTTAAACAATTAAGTCCAGATTCAAAGGATAAGGTTGTTCAGTTCGAAGCCCTGAATTTGCTTTTAAAGACAAATGGAGACAAGATCAAACAATGCCAAATAAAGAAAAAAAGTCTTGGTGGTATTAAAACAAGAGCAATTACATCGAATGACCCTATTTGGGTACAAACTCAAGCTCATAAAAATAGGAAATAGAATAAATAACAAGATCATGAAATTTAGTCCAACTATGATCAATGAATTTCTGTTCTTTCTTTATTCTATCCACTATTTCTTCTAACATTGACTGCATGAGTTGATGTGCTCTCACTTCGTAAAAGAGCTCTTCAGCCTTTATTTTGAATGCTGTTTCTCTCAACCCTTGTTCCAATTCGTCTATGTCCAAGTCATCCCAGTATGCAGAATCTTTATTCTTGAAATTATTAAATTCTTTAATAAAGTTCTCTGCTTCGTACTGGGCATGAACTCGAAGGGACGAGAGTTGGTCTAAAGATTGTGTGGTAGCCATGGAGGTCCGATGCCAGTGGAGAAGCAATGGAAGTTGGTCCAAAAACATGTGAAGCTCTGCTTGGGCGAGGGGATTGAGGACATGACCCCGAGTCAGAATATCACAAGCCCATCGAAGGTTCTTGAGAGGGACTTCGTCCTCAAGAACATTGAAGGGCAAGTGAGAGAAAACCGCAAGCAGAAGTTGAGCTTGCTTCCACTCAACTGGAGTAGGGGAAGGTGGAGGCTTGTAAGGTAAAAAGATCTTATCTGCGGAAAGGGCAAGCCTCAATCTCTCTGTCCAGCAAGGATTTGGCGGAGGGGAAGGTGTAGATGCTTCTATTTCAGGAGATGGAACAAAGGCAGAAGGAACAAGGGCATTAATCTAATCGAGCCAGTCAGAAGAACAAATCTTCGCCTTCTGGGCTAAGAATGATGGATTGTACCCTTGTGCCTCTTCTAGGCGTCGGGCGGCGTGTACTATCTTTGTAGGTATGGAGGATGTATACCATGCCACAAGCAGATTCTCTTCCAAACTACGTCGATGGTCAATGGGCACGTAGGGATAGACCACCGAGCTTCGCGCATAAGAAGGGAATTCTAAAGGGTCAGTAAATTCGACAAAATGATGGTTGATTCGTTCCCTCAAATCACAAGCCTCAGGTTTTGACCAGCTTGTCCAGTCAGAAACCCCAGAAGAGGAAAAAGTCGCAGCCTTGTCCCATGTAGAGGGTTGTGAAGAAGAACTTCCTATGTCCATATTTGCAACTTTCTGAATCAAAGGATTGAGAGCAGTTTGTTCGTAGTCCAAGGGTGAGTCAGAAGAAGAACTTCCCATGTCCATATTTGTGAGTTTCTGAATCGAAGGATTAAGGGCAATATGTTCGAAGTCCAAGGATTGATAATTTGCAAAGGCATCCATGACCTGAATATAGAAAGATGGGTAAAGGTGACTAATTAATGCATGGAGGTTATTTCTAGAAAGAACAGCATCATCATATGACTCTTCGTGTGCTCGATCAATGGAGGGAAAAATTGATTCGGCCATAAAAAATGTATCAGACTGTTCGAATACTAAGGTGGTGGGGGTGTTCAAAAGATTGAAGGAGAGTTTAATGCAGATAATGAATGACAGTTGCATTTCTGGGATAATGCAAAACCCATGCACGTTCTAAGACGTGGGAAAGAGACCTTGATCCACTAATATCACCAAGTATTGGGTATATTAGTCCGGGGGGTAATGTTGGCTACATATTTTGTACAAGCCAATTACAATTCGACGCGTGGCAAAATAAGGATAATATAAGAAGACTATTCAAGTCTTCGATGCTAATCGTACACGTGGCAATTAGTATTGGTTATTACGAGATCTGAGTAGCAGTGGATCAATAAAGAGATGCAAGGTGATGTGGCTTCAACAGTTACTCACATTTCAAATTCAAATTTAGGAAGGAAGCCTAACTGCAAGTAATGGCGTAATGGAGCTAATCTTGAGGCAACATGATCAACGATCATGGAGGAGCAGTTCGACGGATAGAAATGCAGTTCGATAGTCATCCTTGAGCAATATAAATAGCAGAAAAGGCCCCAGAAAAAGCTCCCAGACTCAAATCCAAAAAACCAGTCTTATTATACTTATTTCAGTTTTACATTTCCAGTCTTACATTTTCTGTACTTTAAATTCCTGCACTGTACTTCGTTCATAAGAGTAGTTTCAAGTAGATTGTTGCTGTAAACCTCTACGAGGCTGAGTTTGAATCATTGTAAGTTTTTTCATGTTAATAAAATACTTCAATTGTTCTTCATTTAATTGTTATTTTGCTTAATTCTCCTAAATCAAGCCACTAATAAAAGTCATCTTCATTGAGACTGAAAGAACTAAAACGCAATCGTCTGATAATTGGTTGGTAATTAATTTTCTGTAAGAACTGATTGATCCTTACTGGCACGCTCACAATTACAATAATAACTTTCGAAAATCAAAAAGTCAACAAAAACTCTTTGCATTGCAGTTGGGTGATCACTTTTCTTGTATCCCCAATGTTCTCTCTTTGCTACCAAGCCAATGGTTATGACCTAAATCTGGAAAACAACCCGTCATTCCGACAATCAATATGTCTGCTCCCTCACACAAACTCATTCATCTCTGGACCACATTGCCACCAATTATGGCCACTGTGAAGCTCAACCTAACCTACACCAACACAACACACTCAAGAAAAAAATTAAAATAAAATTCTTTATTTCAAAGAAAAATGTACTTTGCTCGATAGTATAAGTGGGGACCAATTTCCTAAGCCATGGTATAGTGTGTTGAAGTAATGGAAGCAAGGTATATAATATTAGGCATGATCTTAGTGTTCCAAACTTCCACATCATTGGCTAGTGTTATAAGCTTTTGAATCCGAAGTTTTATATTAGCTATATATGCTCTAAGATCTTCTATTATTTGGGTATGGTTTGTTGGAAGCAACAGTATTCAACCAAAACATTCTTGAGCTTTGCCTCGAAAACAAACTTTACAGGAGATCCACATATAATGTGTTGCATTATTTTCAGACCCCCATATTAATTGATCACTTTTGTGAAAGCTGTTAGCCCCATAGTTATTATTGATTTGTGTAAATGCTGCTGGTGTGATTTTGTGAGGTTAAGCTTCTTCTTCTTTTTTTTTTTTTTTTTCAAAAAAGATTGAACCCTAACAAAAGTACCTTGAACAGTATCCCAAGAAATTGTTTGTATAATTTTGATGTGGTGTGAGCTCATAGTTAGGGCTATAAGTGAGTTAAGTTGAATTAAGTGATAAGTTTATTCGAGACGATCAAGAGCTGTGCTCGAATATAGCCTGTTCTCTTATAATGTATTTAATTAAGTCGATAAGTAAATTATTCAAATTTGATTTGGCAACATTCAAACTTGGCTCATTGTATAAACCAATCTCAAATAATATTTTAACAAGTCGAACACAAATCATGTATAGCGAGTTGATTTGTTTGTTCAAAATAAATTTGATCCTCTCGTTTTATTTTGAAAATATTTTTTTAGTACATAAAATTGATTTTTTCTTTTTTCTTTTTTCCTTCTTATCCAAGAGAGTGAGGTTTTCGTAGGGGAAGTGCCTCTTCTCAACCAATAATTGGAGTTTACATGACTTTCTTTGTTTCAGTTTGAAGGCACCCAATGATGGGTTTGAATCTAGTGGAAGCCTTCTTTACACGTCCAAAAAGAGAAGAAACTTTTTTTTTTCAAACTTCCTGGGTTGAAAGCATGAATTGGTGTCCCCTATTAATATCAAATGTCTCATCACATCAAACGAAGCACACTTCGAAGTGGAATCCAACTCTTATTCCACCACCTTGGTTATTTATTTATTTCCTCTGCCTAGAAGTGGGGTTTTACCCTCAACACCTAACCCCTTTGGAAAAAACTTAACCATTAAAAAATTACAAACCAAATCCATTTAAAAAATTAATTTTGAGATCCTATTTCATGTGTGGGCTCTCACAGATCCAAGTGCCCAATAGTGCAGTTCTTCTCTTCTGTTTGTAAGCAATGACCTCCGTTTCCATCCAATTTTAGGTGCAATATCTTAGAAATAAAATAAAATAACCACATAAAAACATACGTGATTCCACTATAAATTTACGTTCATGAGCAAAAAAATAGAAGAGATATCACTATCAAAGGAGAGAAATTAAGAAGATTTTTTTTTACAAAAGAGCGGATGTCTATTGAAAAATCTAGGTAGATTGTTGCTGTAAACCTCTACGAGGCTGAGTTTGAATCATTGTAAGTTTTTTCATGTTAATAAAATACTTCAATTGTTCTTCATTTAATTGTTATTTTGCTTAATTCTCCTAAATCAAGCCACAA
>NW_021027820.1:891197-907226 GCF_004153795.1 Camellia sinensis | reverse complement strand
GAATCCGAAGTTGTGCATCTCAAGAGTAGGTTCCGTGCTCGTTGAGCAGTGGCCATTTGTAAAAATAGTTTTGAGAATTTTTAATAAAGTTGACTAATTTTCTCGAAAATTGTTCTATTTTTCTAAAACTGGACCATTTCTTGGACCCAAAAAAGGAAAATTTTCAGTGCTCATAACCTAACTTGCATGATTTTAAATCAGAAAATCGAACAAGTATGTTAATCTAACTCTCATGTTGGTCAAAATTGTTTTAGCAGAATGTCAAAAACAAAAAATGGTCAAAATGATGAACTAGGGGCACAGTTAAGTCAGGCTTCCTGTTTTTCCCCCGTTGTCAATGCATTTGCCAGAAAGGGCATCATACTTGCCGGAAAGGGTACCCTATTCGCCAAGAAGGGCACAACTGAAGTTAACAACGAAGGGTTGAAAGCTCTCTCATCCTCCAAGCAGCGAGGTATCAAGCCGAGTGCGAAGTACGAATTGGAATGGATCAAGATACTCCACTCCCTCATCCGGGGGCATCGACGAAATATCACCGAATGAAGTAGCCACGAGCTGATAATGTTGGGAATAAACCCACAACTATCTTGTTTATCCATTAACCACCTAGGGGAGGGATAAAAAAATGAGAGATTGAAGAATAGAGAGATGTGCGCTGAGAGAAAAAGTGAGGAAAAGGGCTTTTTCAAAAAAACAGAGCCTGAGGGCCGAGTGATACGAGAATCACAAATGAGAAAGGGTGGGAAATAATACTCGGAGAAACTGGCTCCTCGTGCACTGAGAGGTCTCTTGTCATTAGAACACGTCTGTGTGTCGTGTCAGTCGTTTTGTTTGTCTCGATTCTCGTTTTGAGTCGTTTCGGGTGCCTATAGATGTGTTTAGGTTGTCTTGCCTTGTTTTTCCTTTGTTGTGTTGTGTTTAGGTTGTTCTACCTTTGTTTCCCGTTATTGAGTCATTTTGGCTGTGGTCAGTTATAGGCTCAATACCCGGTTGAGAACCCTTTTTCCCATTTCACTTTCAAAAAAATCGTTTTGTGCTCAGAGTGCCGTGCCATTCTCCACATTTGTGCAAAACAAAATTTGTTCTTTCATAAAATCGCAGGGTTCAACCCAGGTCATGCGGAAACAGTAAAACCAGGACCTATCTGAAGCTATATAGGTTCCAGACTTCGAAGCAAAAGAAAAAGGAAAAAATATCGAGTATCTGAGTTGGTTTCAACTTCTGCAAGTTCCGTCGTCGCATCCTGTATGTTCAGAATGAGCTGTGTGTTCAAAATTAAAAGACTACTATGTTATGAGCCGTGTGTTCAGATCGAACAGAGTTGTGTTATGAGTTGTGTGTTCAAAATTAAAAGACTAATGTGTTATGAGCCGTGTGTTCAGATCGAGCAGTGTTGTGTTGTGAGCTGCGTGTTCAAAATTGAAAATGTATGACCTGTATGTTCAGAATTGAAATGTGTGAGCTGCATGTTCAAAATGAAGTGAATGAGCTGTGTGTTCAGACATGAAAATTTATGAGCTGCGTGTTCAGAATTAAGAATGAGCTGTGTGTTCACCTCAAGAGTTTGAGCTGCGTGTTCGAATTTCAAAAACTGTGGGCTGTGTGTTCACCTCAAGAGTTTGAGCTGCGTGTTCAGATTGCAAAAACTGTGGGTTGTGTGTTCACCTCAAGAGTTTGAGCTGCGTGTTCGAATTTCAAAAACTGTGGGCTGTGTGTTCACCTCAAGAGTTTGAGCTGCGTGTTCAGATTGCAAAAACTGTGGGTTGTGTGTTCACCTCAAGAGTTTGAGCTGCGTGTTCGAATTTCAAAAACTGTGGGCTGTGTGTTCACCTCAAGAGTTTGAGCTGCGTGTTCAGATTGCAAAAACTGTGGGTTGTGTGTTCACCTCAAGAGTTTGAGCTGCGTGTTCGAATTTCAAAAACTGTGGGCTGTGTGTTCACCTCAAGAGTTTGGGCTAAGTATTCAACTTTCAAAAACTGTGGGCTGTGTGTTCACCTCAAGAGTTTGGGCTAAGTATTCAACTTTCAAAAACTGTGGGCTGTGTGTTCACCTCAAGAGTTTGGGCTAAGTATTCAACTTTCAAAAACTGTGGGCTGTGTGTTCACCTCAAGAGTTTGGGCTGCGTGTTCAGATTTCAAAAACTGTGGGCTGTGTGTTCACCTCAAGAGTTTGGGCTGCGTGTTCAGATTTCAAAAACTGTGGGCTGTGTGTTCACCTCAAGAGTTTGGGCTGCGTGTTCAGATTTCAAAAACTGTGGGCTGTGTGTTCACCTCAAGAGTTTGGGCTGCGTGTTCAGATTTCAAAAACTGTGGGTTGTGTGTTCACCTCAAGAGTTTGGGCTGCGTGTTCAGATTTTAGAAAAATATGGGCTGTGTGTTCACCATCAAAAGTTTGGGCTGCGTGTTCACGATAAAAAGTATGAGTTGTGTGTTTAGAAGTTCGAGTGCTTGAGCTGTGTGTTCAAAATGCAAACCGAATGCTGTGTTATGGACTGAGTGTTCAGATTGAGCAGTGTTATGAGCTGTGTGCCCGAAAACGAGCTGTGTGCCCGAAATAAGCCGTGTGCCCAAAGAATGAGCTGCATGCCTAAAGAACAAGCTGTGTGCCCGGAAAACGAGCTGTACGCCCAAAAAGTGAGCCGTGTGCCGAAAAATGAGCTGCGTGCCTGAAAAATGAGCTGCATGCCCAAAGAACGAGTTGTGTGGAAAAATGAACTGTGTGCTTGAAAACGAGCTGTGTGCCCGAGAATGAGCCGTGTACCCGAAAATGAGCCGTGTGCCCGAAAATGAGCCGTGTGCCCGAAAAATGAGCTGTGTGCCCAAAAACGAGCTGTGTGCCCAAAAAATGAGCTGTGTGCCCAAAAATGAACTGTGTGCCCCAAAACGAGCTGTGTGCCTGAGATTTGCCGTGTGTCCGAAAAATAAGCTGTGTGCCCCCAAACGAGCTGTGTGCCCGAGATCTGCCTTGTGCCTGAAAAAATGAGCTGTGTGCCCGAAAAATGAGCCGTGTGCCCAAAAATGAGTTGCGTGCCCCTAAACGAGCTGTGTGCCCGAAAAATGAGTTTGTGCCTTGAAATGAGCAGTGTGCTTGAAATGAGCCGTGTGCCCGAAAAACGAGCTGTGTGCCCCCAAATGAGCTGTGTGCCCGAGATCTGCTGTGTGTCCAAAAAATGAGCTGTGTGCCCCCAAAATGAGCTATGTGCCCAAAAGAAGCTGTGTGCCCAAAATGAGCTGTGTGCCCGAAATGAATTGTGTGCCCAAAAGAGCCGTGTGCCCAGATAAACAGAGTGCTGTGTTTCGAGCTGCGTGTCAAATGAACAGAATATTGTGTTGTGAGCCGTGTGCCAAACAAACAATGTGTTGTGTAGTGAGCTGTGTGCCAAATGAATGGAGTGCTATGTCGTAAGCCATGTGCCATTACTTGCATTGTGTATACATTTTATCGCGCTATTTTGCGCATCGCACTGTTTTGTGCACTTTACTTGCATTGTTGATGCATTTTATCACACTTCTTTTGTGCACCTTCCTCACACTTTTTGTACATTGTATTTCACTCGCACTGTCTTGTGCACTCGCGTTGTCTAACACATTCGCGCTATTTTGCGCATCGCACTGTTTTGTACAGTTTACATTCGCGCTATTTTGCACATTGCACTGTTTTGTGCAGTTTACATTCGCGCTATTTTGCGCATCGCACTGTCCTGTGCATTACATTCATTTGCGCTATTTTGCGCACCTCAATCGCACTATCTTGTGCTTTGCATATCACATCGCGCTATTTTGCGCACCTTTCCACACTTGTTAGTGCATTGCATCGCGCTATCTTGCGCACCTTATCTGTATTGCACTGTTTTATGCGTTCACCCTGCTTGTACTGTTTTGTACACCTTTAGCATCGCACTATTTTGTGCATCTGTTTAGCACTGTTTTGTGCATTCACTCTGCATCGCACTGTCTTGTGCACCCTCTGGTCTTGGAAACCTTAAATCCTCTAAAGGTGCAATTACTTTGGTGTTTGTCATGCTCGGACGACTTCTGGTGGTCTGGTATAGCCACCTGCCTGTGTTTGCGGTGAGTTCCTAGGAGACTAACTGAGACGGTGGAAACTAGAGTTCGAATGGCTGTTGCCTAGAACGCAAAGGTTCGGGATTTCCGAGACTAAAGTCTGATTTAAATACCTAGAGGTATATCCTCGGCTTGAAATTTGTATGGCAGCCCCATAGATTGAGATAGCATGTGTATGCACTTCAATTCTGGATACTGAACCAACCTAGTCTGTCACCCTGTTGGAGAATAGGGAAAGCTGCGACCACAGTCAGGGAGAAAAGTAATACTTGTGGTTTAATCGAAAAGAAGGGGAAGATTCCCACATCAGCATGAGGTAAGACATTGCTGAGGAAGGTCATTGCCAATTGCCCCTGTAAGGTACCTTCACTTCCTATCTATTGCATCACATTATGTTTATTGCATTGCATATAGCATCCATCGCATGCATCCTTTCCATGTTAAGCCTGGTCTGGCATGTACCCATGCTTTTCACGTCGAAGCATGGTTATGAGATTTTGTGTACGCACCTATTCCACTAATGGAATTGTGGTTTGAGGGTGACGGCACCATTTCCGTGTTAGACGTGGTTTGTTTGTGTCCATACCTTTCCTAGGCAAGATACGGTTTGGCCGCGCGCCTTATCCATTGCATTATAGTGTAGTGTGTTGCATCCAACATTTAGGATCATGATCTTTCCTCAGCAGATCATTTCTCACTTATATCATGCCACCCAATTACTTGTATCTTGTGTTCTGTCTATACACACATAGTTCTGCATGTGTACGAGCCAATTCCACTGATGGGATTGTGGTTTGAGGGTGTCGGCACCTTTTCTATGGTAGACGGATTTTGCATCTCCATCATCTTTATGATATTTGTGTGGTTTTATACTGCTTGTGGTTTGATCATCTCAAATGCATTGCATATAATTTGCATGGTTTCATTACATTGCATTGCATAAATTCTGAATTTTCAAACCAGCTTCGCGTAGCGTATAAGTCCAATTTTCAAACCGGCTTCGCGTAGCGTATAAGTCCAATTTCCAAACTGGCTTCGCGAAAGCGTATAAGTCCAATTATCAAACCAGCTTCGCGTAGCGTATAAGTCCAATTTTCAAATCGGCTTTGCATAGCGTATAAGTCCAATTGTCAAAATCTTCTTGCATGTCTTTTGCATTTTTGCCCTTGCCTGCGGGCACATCTTTTTGATTATCTCGCCTGTTTGTCTAAGTCTTCAGCCTTGTCAAAAATAGGTCGTCTCTGGGCTTTGACATTCACTCCCGTCACTTATGACTTTCGAGTTCTTTCAAAGAGGGGCAACTATAGACACCCCATTTTTTACCGAACTTAAGACTTGGACGTCACCAACTGAGCGCTCGGTGATGTTGGATATTGTGCTCGTTCTGAGGTTGCAAAGTCTTGGCTGAAAGCCTTGCCTCCAGGCTTCGAAACCTTTTCGTGCTTTGCCTCGGTTTGCGAACCAGGTTCTGTTTTCTCTTACCGAAGGGAGGGAGAGGTCTCGTAGACCATCTCTCAGTCGCCGTAGGCTACGTTTTGTGGTCATAGGCCATTTTTCCCATTTGGAGATCAGTTTTTGGTTTTCGGAGCTGTCGACTGTGTGCCTCAGTTCGAGACCACTTAACTACCTCCGTTTGCTCTGATTTTTGGCACACACCTTGTTTCCTCTCCTTAGAGGGACACTGTGGCCCGGGAGACCACCTTCGGGGTCGTACGCTACTTCCAGCGCTTAACAGTCAGTTTTCGGGGCCCCCGGCTACGCATTTTGGCCCCCGAACCCTCGTTTTGCATCGGTTAAGGTTCATTTTTGGCATGGACCCTAGTTTCATTCTTAGGAAGGTGGTACAAGGGTGGGAGACCACCTTTTCTTCTTGGAAACCAGTTTTCTCCTCGGAGACCACTTTTCTCTCTCCTCCAGCCAGTTTTCTTGTCGGGAAATTGGTTTCCCTCACTTTTGGGCCATAATTTTTAGTCTCCCATACCACCATTGTGTTGCATTCATCTGGGAGGCCACCTATTTGGTATGGCCGACCACCTTTGGTGATTGACCCTTTTGAACCTTCTTTGAAAGCTGGTTTTCCTTACTTTTGAGCCACATTTTCTGGTCTCACATACCACCACTGTGTTGCACTCATTTGGGAGGCCACCAATCTGGTATGGCCGACCACCTTTTCAACTTGACCCTTTTGACCCCTGGTTGGCCGACTAGGGGGAGTGGTCGGTCGACCACCTTGGTTGGTCGGCCAGCCTTCTGCTTTTTGGTCTTTTTTAGTGCATTACAGCTGTGCCAGTTGGGAAGCATTTGCACCATCCCTCGAGATTTGACCCTTTTGCTTGTCTTCTTAAGGAAGATTTGGCCCCTTTTGCTTAGCTTCTAAGGGAAGCTTGACCTTTTGTCAAGCTTCTTGAGGAAGCTTGACCCCTTTGGTCTAGCTTCCTTAAGAAGCTTGACCCTTTTGGTTTAGCTTCTTTTAGAAGCTTGCACCCTTTACTTGAGGCTTCTCCAAGAAGCCTTGGCCCTTTTTCTTCTATAAGAGAGGCTTTTCTCTCCATTTGCAAAGGTTGAACACTTTTGGCTGGAGCATACATCCACTTCCCTCCATAGCTCTCTTCTTCAAGCTCCAAACCCCATTGTTCTTGCACCCATTACACTACACCTCCTAGCACAACACCTCCACCATCCATCCAAGCACCTTGGAACTGATCTGCAGAGGTTGAAGGCTCATTTCCTTGGTCCAGAAGTTGCTGAGGGTCGGCTCTACAAGGGTAAGCCTCTATTTCCCCCTTTTTTGTATTATTTTGCTTCATATCTTAGCCTTATTTGCAAGCATTTTTGGATTTTGACATAAACTGAAAAAAGTTTTCTATTAAGCTTATAAACATGTTTGATTAAAGTCATTTTTCTGTTGGGGGTCATCTACCCCCTTCCATGCTTCATTTCCTCATGTTTTGAGCTTTGCATTTGAGCATTTGCATTGGCCTCGGTTTGGCCTTTTAGCCACTGAAATACAGTGGATTTTCAGTGGCTAACATATGTCTTTGAGCTTCAAAATCATAGAGGGGTGACCCTCTCACCCCTTGTTCTCTTTACTAGCTTTGTTGCCCTACCAAAGGGCCCCTTATTTTCTTGTTTTGAAGTCATATTTCAGGCCCTATTTGGTGAGTTTTAAGGTCTGCATAAGCTCTGTCCAGAGCCCTTTTGGCCATTTTGAATGTCTATTATGCATGTGTAGAACAATCCTATTCAAGGCCTTTCAAAGGGGCTTTCACTTGCATGCTTCCTAAACTAATTTCAAGGCCTTTTTGGTGGGTTTTAGAACCCTCATA
The DNA here is from genome assembly GCF_004153795.1 of Camellia sinensis. Taxonomy (NCBI): domain Eukaryota; kingdom Viridiplantae; phylum Streptophyta; class Magnoliopsida; order Ericales; family Theaceae; genus Camellia; species Camellia sinensis. The sequence goes on along the minus strand of NW_021027820.1, from coordinate 899,836 downwards.
ACCTCTGTCAAGAGGTGGTTTTGCCATTTTGTATGTCCATCATACATGTGTAGAATAACCTCTTACATGGCCTTTCAAAGGAGCACATCATTCTTAGATGTGTTGACTGAGTTTCGGTGGTTATTTGGGCATATTTTGGCATGGCATACTTCTTTTTTTGGTTGGTTTGGTGAGCCCTCATCTGCTTCATATACGTGTAGTGTAAATCATGGTTCACTAGCTTACTTCGCATGCTTTGTTAACCCTTCATGTTAGCACTTTTTGGCCATGTCTTAAACTGATATTGTGCGTATTTTGGACTGCCCTAGCACTATTTTTGGGTCTCATGATTGAATGATATTTTTTTTGCATGCTTGCAGTTCAATACACATGCTTAACTTTGAGTTTTGAGGCTCATCCATGTATATACCGAGGTATGTTCATGTTTTGGGTCCATTATACATCATATTTCAGAGCTTGTATGAATGCCATATTGTCATGTTTTCTACTCCTTAAGTGTGCTTGAGAGTTATCCATGAATGCCTTGTTTTCGGACCATTGAATGAGCTCCATTTCTTTGCATTCTGAGCCATCATTTTAGGCCATTTCCCCAGTGTTTCAGACCTGCCTAGGGTCTATTTGGGGTTGGTTTTTCCATATGTGCATTGCTTTGTGTACCTCTAGTGTAATCCGCTTCACTAGTTTCGGTACCCGGGCCTTCTAACATGCATTGGGTGACATGTTTGCATGTTTCGGGACCATTTTTATGCCATTTTAGAGCTGTATCATGTGCCATTCTATGCCATATTTCATCATTTTCCATGCTTAGTTAGAGTTGCATGTTGTGCCTTAGGATCGGTCCTTTGCATTCGTACATATTTGCATGTATCTCGGTTGTCTCATTTGCATCACATGGCCACTGATTTGAGTGTGGCTGAGGTCCACTCATATTGGTTTAAGTCCACCTGGCATTGTGTATGCCATTTGGTTTGTGTTGTTGCATGTTTGACCATCGCATTGTGTATGCTTTGATTATGCCTTTGTGTATGTCCATCTTTGTGTGTGCATTGCGTATGCTAGGTTATTGGTCGCATTGTGTATGCCATATAGTTTATAGCATTGTGTATGCTAGTAGCATGTTTGCATGGTTAGGTCGCATTGCATTAGGATTGCATGCTAGTTGCATTCGTGCATGTCATGCATATTGCATTGTGTTTGGAGTAGGAGTTAGTCCAAACACGGAAAACGAGAGACGTTTCATACTTCAAGTGATGAAATGTGCCTCGATCCCTGGTCGTCGGCATTCTTGATTACCCATGATAGAATTGTTGGCTTCATGTGTTCATACTTGCATTCATTCCATTGAGTCGTGCAATTCGACTCCTCAGCCATCATGCATCGAGATACGTGATTGGTGGTACGAGGATCGAGGTCTACACTCCCTTGAGCTTGTGCAAGGACGGGGAGAGTGGTCTTGCACACATATGTTGAAAATACCTTATTTTCTCTCCCTCTTGCCTTTGTTGTAGAAAAACCAGAATCTAGGGGCAGAAAGTGGTCGGCCGACCAGGTTTTTTGGCAGGCCGACCACCTTTTTTGGTTTCCACCACAAAGGGTGGTCGGCAGGTGGTCTCTAATGCCATTGGCTGGTCGGCAGTTGTAGGCACGCCCTCAGGCCTCACTACAGTTCGGACTCAATTTGTGTCACGGTCCAGTATCTAATCTCGCAGAGTGCAATGCAAGACGGATGAGTTATCAAAGAGTCCAAATCTGACAAATCGTTTTGGAAAATAGATTTTTTAGAAAGAAGTGCCAAACATGGACTGCTTTGCCAGATACAGAGTCACCACCTAAATATTTATTTTGGGGGGATTTAGGAAACCCTGACTCGTTGCCTAAGGCCACGTGTCCGTCATCACCAAAGTTGCCTCAGCTCAGGAACTTGGGTACAATTATTTTTTTTTTTTTTTTTTTTTCTTTCGCTCACACTTTTTGTAATTGTATTTCACTCGGCACTGTCTTGTTGCACTCGCGTTGTCTAACACATTCGCCGCTATTTTGCGCATTGCACTGTTTTGTGCAGTTTACATTCGCGCTATTTTGCGCATTGCACTGTTTTGTGCAGTTTAATTCGCGCTATTTTTGCGGATCGCACTGTTTTGTGCAGTTTACATTCGCGCTATTTTGTGCATCGCACTGTTTTGTGCAGTTTATCATTCGCGCTATTTGCCAAACCTCAATCGCACTGTTTTGTGCAGTTTATCATTCGCGTTATTTTGCACACCTCAATCGCACTGTTTTATGCAGTTTACATTCGCGCTATTTTGCGCATCGCACTGTCCTGTGCATTACATTCATTTGCGCTATTTTGCGCACCTCAATCGCACTATCTTGTGCTTTGCATATCACATCGCGCTATTTTGCGCACCTTTCCACACTTGTTAGTGCATTGCATCGCGCTATCTTTGCGCACCTTATCTGTATTGCACTGTTTTATGCGTTCACCTGCTTGTACTGTTTTGTATACCTTTAGCATCGCACTATTTTGTGCATCTGTTTAGCACTGTTTTGTGATTCACTCTGCATCGCACTGTCTTGTGCACCCTCTGGTCTAGGAAACCTTAAATCCTCTAAAGGTGCAATTACTTTTGGTGTTTGTCATGCTCGAACAAACTTCCGGTGGTCTGGTATAGCCACCTGCCTGTGTTGCGGTGAGTTCCTAGAAGACTAACTGAGACGGTGGAAACTAGAGTTCGAATGGCTCTTGCCTAGAACGCAAAGGTTCGGGATTTCCGAGACTAAAGTCTGATTTAAATACCTAGAGGTATATCCTCGGCTTTGAATTTGTATGGCAGCCCATAGATTGAGATAGCATGTGTATGCACTTCAATTCTGGATACTGAACCAACCTAGTCTGTCCACCCTGTTGGAGAATAGGAAAGCTGCGACCACAGTCAGGGAGAAAAAGTAATACTTGTGTTTAACCGAAAAGAAGGGGAAGATTCCACATCAGCATGAGGTAAGACATTGCTGAGGAAGGTCATTGCCAATTGCCCCTGTAAGGTACCTTCACTTTATGTCTATTGCATCACATTATGTTTATTGCATTGCATATATCATCCATCGCATGCATCCTTTCCATGTTAAGCCTGGTCTGGCATGTACCCATGCTTTTCACGTCAAAGCATGGTTATGAGATTTTGTGTACACACCTATTCCACTGATGGAATTGTGGTTTGAGGGTGACGGCACCATTTCCGTGTTAGACGTGGTTTGTTTGTGTCCATGCTTTCCTAGGCAAGATACGGTTTGGCCGCGCGCCTTATCCATTGCATTGTAGTGTAGTGTGTTGCATCCAGCATTTAGGATCATGATCTTTCCTCAGCAGATCATTTCTCACTATATCATGCCACCCAATTACTTGTATCTTGTGTTCTGTCTATACACGCATAGTTCTGCATGTGTACGAGCCTATTCCACTGATGGGATTGTGGTTTGAGGGTGTTGGCACCTTTTCTATGGTAGACGGATTTTGCATCTCCATCATCTTTTATGATATTTGTGTGGTTTTATACGGCTTGTGGTTTGATCATCTCAAATGCATTGCATATCATTTGCATGGTTTCATTACATTGCATTGCATAAATTCTGAATTTTCAAACCAGCTTCGCGTAGCGTATAAGTCCAATTTTCAAACCCGGCTTCGCGTAGCGTATAAGTCCAATTTCCAAACTGGCTTCGCGAAAGCGTATAAGTCCAATTATCAAACCAGCTTCGCGTAGCGTATAAGTCCAATTTTCAAATCGGCTTCGCATAGCGTATAAGTCCAATTGTCAAAATCTTCTTGCATGCCTTTTGCATTTTTGCCCTTGCCTGCGGGCACATCTTTTTGATTATCTCGCCTGTTTGTCTAAGTCTTCAGTCTTGTCAAAAAATAGGTCGTCTCTGGGCTTTGTGACATTCACTCCCGTCACTTATGACTTTCGAGTTCTGTCAAAAGGGCAACTATAGACACCCCATTTTTTACCGAACTTAAGATTTGGACGTCACCAACTGAGCGCTCGGTGATGTTGGATATTGTGCTCGTTCTGAGGTTGCAAAGTCTGGCTGAGAGCCTTGCCTCCAGGGCTTCGAAACCCTTTTCGTGCTTTGCTTCGGTTTGCAAACCAGGTTCTGTTTTCTCTTACCGAAGGAGGGAGAGTCTCGTAGACCATCTCTCAGTGGCCGTAGGCTAGTTTTTGGTCATAGGCCATTTTTTCCCGTTTGGAGATCAGTTTTTGGTTTTCGGAGCGTCGCGTGTGTCTCGTCCGAGACCCTTAACTACCTCCGTTTGCTCGATTTTTGGTACACACCTTGTTTCCTCTCCTTAGAGGGCACTGTGGCCCAGGAGACCACCTTCGGGTCGTACGCTACTTCCAGCGCTTAACAGTCAGTTTTCGGGGCCCCGGCTACGCATTTTGGCCCCGAACCTCGTTTTGCATCGGTTAGGTTCATTTTGGCATGGACCCTAGTTTCATTCTAGGAAGGTGGTACAAGGGTGTGAGACCACCTTTTTCTTGGAAACCAGTTTTCTCCTCGGAGACCACTTTTTTTTTTCTTCTTCTCTCTCCTCCAGCCAGTTTTCTTGTCGGGAAATGGTCTCCCTCACTTTTGGGCCATAATTTTTAGTCTCCCATACCACCATTGTGTTGCATTCATCTGGGAGGCCACCTATTTGGTATGGCCGACCACCTTTGGTGATTGACCCTTTTGAACCTTCTATTGAAAGCTGGTTTTCCTACTTTTGAGCCACATTTTTTGGTCTCACATACCACCACTGTGTTGCACTCATTTGGGAGGCCACCAATCTGTATGGCCGACCACCTTTTCAACTTGACCCTTTTGCCCCCTGGTTGGCGACAGGGGGAGTGGTCGGTCGACCACTTGGCTGGTCGGCCAGCCTTCTGCTTTTTGGTCTTTTTTAGTGCATTACAGCTGTGCCAGTTGGGAGGCATTTGCACCATCCCTCGAGATTTGACCTTTTGCTTGTCTTCTTAAGGAAGATTTGGCCCCTTTTGCTTAGCTTCTAAGGGAAGCTTGACCTTTTGTCAAGCTTCTTGAGGAAGCTTGACCCCTTTGGTCTAGCTTCCTTAAAGAGCTTGACCCTTTTGGTTTAGCTTCTTTTAGAAGCTTGCACCCTTTACTTGAGGCTTTCTCCAAGAAGCCTTAGCCCTTTTTCTTCTATAAGAGAGGATTTTCTCTCAATTTGCAAAGGCTGAACACTTTTGGCTGGAGCATACATCCACTTCCCTCCATAGCTCTCTTCTTCAAGCTCCAAACCCCATTGTTCTTGCACCCATTACCACTACATCTCCTAGCACAACACCTCCACCCATCCAAGCACCTTGGAACTGATTTGCAGAGGTTGAAGGCTCATTTTCCTTGGTCCAAAAGTTGCTGAGGGTCGGCTCTACAAGGGTAAGCCTCTATTTCCCCCTTTTTTGCATTATTTTGCTTCATATCTTAGCCTTATTTGCAAGCATTTTTGGATTTTGACATAAACTGAAAAAAGTTTTCTATTAAGCTTATAAACATGTTTGATTAAAGTCATTTTTCTGTTGGGGGTCATCTACCCCCTTCCATGCTTCATTTCCTCATGTTTTGAGCTTTGCATTTGAGCATTTGCATTGGCCTTGGTTGGCCTTTTAGCCACTGAAATACAGTGGATTTTCAGTGGCTAACATATGTCTTTGAGCTTCAAAATCATAGAGGGGTGACCCTCTCACCCCTTGTTCTCTTACTAGCTTTGTTGGCCTTCAAAGGGCCCCTTATTTGCATGTTTTGAAGTCATATTTCAGGCCCTATTTGGTGAGTTTTAAGGTCTGCATAAGCTCTATCCAGAGCCCTTTTGGCCATTTTGAATGTCTATTATGCATGTGTAGAACAATCCTATTCAAGGCCTTTCAAAGGGGCTTTCACTTGCATGCTTCCTAAACTAATTTCAAGGCCTTTTTGGTGGGTTTTAGGACCCTCATAACCTCTGTCAAAAGGTGGTTTTGCCATTTTGTATGTCCATCATACATGTGTAGAATAACCTCTTACATGGCCTTTCAATGGAGCACATCATTCTAGATGTGTTGACTGAGTTTCAGTGGTTATTTGGGCATATTTTGGCATGGCATACTTCTTTTTTGGTTGGTTTGATGAGCCCTCATGTGCTTCATATACGTGTAGTGTAAATCATGGTTCACTAGCTTACTTCGCATGCTTTGTTGACCCTTCATGTTAGCACTTTTTGGCCAATGTCTTAAACTGATATTGTGTGTATTTTGGACTGCTAGCACTATTTTTGGGTCTCATGATTGAATGATATTTTTTTTGCATGCTTTGCAGTTCAATACACATGTTAACTTTGAGTTTTGAGGCTCATCCATGTATATACCGAGGTATGTTTCATGTTTTGGTCCATTATACATCATATTTCAGAGCTTTATGAATGCCCATATTGTCATGTTTTCTACTCCTTAAGTGTGCTTGAGAGTTATCCATGAATGCCTTGTTTTCGGACCATTGAATGAGCTCCATTTCTTTGCATTCTGAGCCATCATTTTAGGCCATTTCCCCAGTGTTTCAGACCTGCCTAGGGTCTATTTGGGGTTGTTTTTCCATATGTGCATTGCTTTGTGTACCTCTAGTGTAATCCGCTTCACTAGTTTCAGTACCCGCGGCCTTCTAGCATGCATTGGGTGACATGTTTGCATGTTTCGGGACCATCTTTTATGCCATTTTAGAGCTGTATCATGTGCCATTCTATGCCATATTTCATCATTTTCCATGCTTAGTTAGAGTTGCATGTTTGTGCCTTAGGATCGGTCCTTTGCATTCGTACATATTTGCATGTATCTCGGTTGTCTCATTTGCATCACATGGCACTGATTTGAGTGTGGCTGAGGTCCACTCATATTGGTTTAAGTCCACTGGCATTGTGTATGCCATTTGGTTTGTGTTGTTGCATGTTTGACCATCGCATTGTGTATGCTTTGATTATGCCTTTGTGTATGTCCATCTTTGTGTGTGCATGCGTATGCTAGGTTATTGTCGCATTGTGTATGCCATATAGTTTATAGCATTGTGTATGCTAGTAGCATGTTTGCATGGTTAGGTCGCATTGCATTAGGATTGCATGCTAGTTGCATTCGTGCATGTCATGCATATTGCATTGTGTTTGGAGTAGGAGTTAGTCCAAACACGGAAAACGAGAGACGTTTCATACTTCAAGTGATGAAATGTGCCTCGATCCCTGGTCGTCGGCATTCTTGATTACCCATGATAGAATTGTTGGCTTCATGTGTTCATACTTGCATTCATTCCATTGAGTCGTGCAATTCGACTCCTCAGCCATCATGCATCGAGATACGTGATTGGTGGTACGAGGATCGAGGTCTACACTCCCTTGAGCTTGTGCAAGGACGGGGAGAGTGGTCTTGCACACATATGTTGAAAATACCTTATTTTCTCTCCCTCTTGCCTTTGTTGTAGAAAAACCAGAATCTAGGGGCAGAAAGTGGTCGGCCGACCAGGTTTTTTGGCAGGCCGACCACCTTTTTTGGTTTCCACCACAAAGGGTGGTCGGCAGATGTTTCCCAAGCCAATATCTGGTCGACAGCCTTCCCAGGTAGAGTTTCAGCCTCTTCGAGCCTTGTGCAATTTTCTAAAATCAGTTCAAACAAAGGCGAGACGAGGCATCGCGATGGAATTTCCGCGACGAGGCGACTTGAGCATGCATGCATCCATCGTCACCCAAAACAGAGCCGAAGCAGTCACATTCATGTAGTTTACATGCTTACTTATCTAGTTTGTTAATTAGCTAATGTTGTGTAATAATTAGTTTGTAGCTGTTATTTATTCGAACTGTATTATTTATTCGGACCCCTCGAGGGGGGCAATGTTGTAATAAGTGTGCGTGTGTGTGATGTATGTCTTCTAACCCCACGTCTTTCTCCCTTTTATTTACCAGCTTATGATGGTTAGTTTAGGACATGTTTCAATTAGCATACTTATGATAGCATGTTTACATTCATTCATCTGTTTTGCATGCACCAGGCTCGCGCATTATACTAACTGCATCGTATTTCAATTTCAAGTTCAATACGTATATCAATTGTTGCATTTCATATGCCATCTTAGAATAGCCGAGCCTATCTTAGTAGCATTTTGCATGTGTTGCATTAGGCATTCCAGCATAGTTAGGATTCATGCATGATTTCTAATCAGCTTCTGTTTTGGCTTGGAGTACTCGGCAAGTTTTATGCTTTAGATCCTTGCATGCGTGTGAGTGACTGCCATGATAGCATGCTTACCATGAGGCTATTTGCTTATGTGATACACCTGCCTGAGTGCCTGTGGGCGAAGGCTGGGTTATCTGAATTGGAATAATACATTGACTGTGAGTTTTAAGCCCACAAGATAGTGGCAAATCATGTTTTCTAAGCCCACTCGAGGGTGGCAAAATCTGTATTTTAGCCTACTTGCGAGTAGCAAACCGTTTTCAAAACGAACATGAGATGTTTTGTTCCAATTCAGGCGACCCAGTCTATACTTGAATGCTGAGCGCATCACATAGTAATTCTAGGCTAATAAAACCGGAATAAGAACACATATGTTTTCAAAACTCGATATCA
>NW_021027820.1:827665-871512 GCF_004153795.1 Camellia sinensis | reverse complement strand
TCAATGATTCAACATTTATTCCATTTCTCTATGCCAAACATGCATATAAGTTTATATAAACAAAACCCCAACTTTTGTAAAATAACACAAAAGCCCCAAACTTTCACCAAATTACCAAACCAACCCCAACATCTCAAAATACTAAAATTTAAAGACAAAATCCATTAAAGATTCAAAATCCACTAGTGGATATGTCTTTACTCTAGGAGGCGCTGCCGTTTCTTGGAAATCCACGAAACAAACTTGCATCGTACGATCCATAATGGAATCCGTGTTCATTGCTTTGGACAAAGCAGGAGAAGAAGCAGAATGGCATCGTCACTTCTTAGAAGACATTCCAATGTGGCCAAAACCTGTGCCAGCTATTTGCATTCATTGTGATAGTCAATCTGCAATAGGCAGGGCACAGAATCATATGTATAATGGTAAGTCATGTAACGCCCTCAAAATAACCCATTATATGTATATCATTGACATGCATTAATTAAAGAAAACAATTTATTAATTCATTCATCAGAGTATTACTAAATAAAAACATTACATGTAAAACCAAATTTAAATGCCCTATGGGCTTACATCTTTCCAAGCCAACACTTGGACACAAAATATGAGTTCTAACTCAAATACAAATAAAGCCCGAGGCTTGAACGTTTACATGTACTAACAAATAAAAACAATTAACTAAAGATAGTCTTCAAAATCCACAAGCCAAATCCTCCCAAGCTAAGTCCTTGGAGGTAGCTTATCACCTGAACCTGAAAATGATGTTCCCATAAAGGGTGAGCCACAGCCCAGTAGAAAAATACTAAACCAAATATAAGCATTGAATAAAGCTACAGCATTCAATAGATGGTTGACCAAGATAATCGATTATAACTTAATTCAGTCTCATGACACTAACGTCTAAAATACGTTTTACTTTCCAACATTATCAATATGGCTCAGAACCTGGCCAAACTTACAGCAGTGAACTGTACATTTATCATATTCACATTCTTCCAATGTCAACAAACAATTGAGACTCAGGCTCAAATCAAAACACTTCATACTTCCAGTTTGATACACATTTTAGTGCTGTATCAATAAAACACTTCAATATAAATAAGCACACATAAAAGTGATGCTAATGGAGTCCATCCCCTATCTCCTCCCAAACAAAATCCGGTTTAGAGGTCCATCCCCTATCTTCCCCTAAACCGTGGAGTACATCCCCTATCTCCTCCCACACAAAATAATGTATGTAAACACATAACATATACAACACACAATCAATACATATAATGTCTGTATTAATTCAACAGTCAGAATTGATGACTTATTCAATGATTAGTTTCAGTTATCCCTAATCCACATACAGTGTCTACAACAATCACGACTATCCTCCACCGATAGCCCAAAACAGTTATTTCTAGACTTGGAAATAAATACATCAACAATTCAATAGGTGAGTGATTTAAATTATCCAACTACACCATTTAATCAATGAATTCCTCAATTTCATGCATTTAACCAATTTCCCCAATTTCCTTAAATTAATTATACAAATTAATTTATTAATACAATTAGGCTTTTTCCCAAAATTACCAAAGTACTCCCAACATATCAAAATACCAAAACTTAGGACAAAACTTATAGGATGGAGTAGGAAATCCCTACCTTGAAGCGAAGAACTCGAATAGAGAAGATGACGAAAACAAAAGTGCTCCAAACCCATGATTGTTCAGATTAAACGGAAGCCCTCGACCCACTCTATCTTTTTAACAAAAGACTTAGGGTAGTAATACACTCTAAGTAGATCAAACCTAAGAGAGAAGGTGTGTAGGGAGAGGGAGAAGACGGTTTTAGGGTTTTAAAATCAAAAAGGAGATGAAAAATGATCCAGAAAGTCGGATCTCGGATTTTTATATCAATCGCCCCGCTCGAGCGTGGAAACCCCCGCTCGAGCGCCACTCACAGACTCCCGCTCGAGCGGCCAAACTCCCGCTCGAGCGGCGAATGCACACTCCCAGAAGTTTTTGCAGACAGGTCCCCGCTCGAGCGCCCAACTCCCCGCTCGAGCGTCACTCACGACTTCCCGCTCGAGCGTCCAATTCGAGCGGCCAACATTACACAGGACATACTGGATGGGTGTATTCCCCGCTCGAGCGTCCAAACCCCCGCTCGAGCGGACAAGCCAAAATGTGGGCTACTAGACTTGGTTCCTAAGCTCAACCAACCTGCTCCAAATCTTCCCAACACAACCCAAGACTCAAAATAAGGATTAAAGGGTGCAAACAACATACTCTCAACAACCAGCCCCACGGAACCTAAGTCTGTATATAACAAGCAAAGAAAAGGGAAACCGGGATCGCTATATCACCTCTTCGGACCCACACCTTTTCGGACCCACCCCAAAAGACGTTTGGGGCACACTCAAATTGAGCTAAAAAATATGCCTATATTAAACTATTTTTCCAACAAAGACCCCTTAATTATCAGTGAATATCACTTTGCCTTCTCACTTATAAACTCGTGCATTTTAACTTTCTCAACTTTAAAAATATATTACTTTTACCCCAATTCAATTCCAAAAAGAGTGTATTTGTACGATTTTCATAGTTAGACAAAGTTAATATATATGAATTTATAAATAAAAAATAAAATAATATTTACTAATAATTGAGAGGTATTGGAGTAATTAACCCTTGCTTCTTTCATGGGATTGGGAGAATCCAAGAATGGTGCCCTAACCAAAATTTTATCTTTGACCAAGTGAAATTTTGCTTTGCTACTATGCAATTATAATGCATGCAATTGCTAACTAGCAAAACAGAAATGGTAATGGTACAAAATTAATACACAAAAAACGTATGAAAAGTATAAGAATAATTTTATTATACTGACAATCTTACTAAAAATGCAAGAGGCTCAATTTGATTGGTTATCAAAAAATTAATGATATTTAAACATCCAATGATGTTTTGATGTGTACATTTTTAATGAGATTGTTAGTAAGAATTTAAATAACTATAGTATTGCTCAAAATATAATATCTATGGTTGAGATCCATTTTGAATGTTATGTGAATCATATTTTAAATTCTAAACCACATAGTAGATTTTCTTGTACTTGCGTGGTTTAATTTTGTTCACGTAGGCTGTCAGCAATGGAGATTCAATGGAAAACATCATGAATAGAGATCTATGGATATTCCTCTCATTTTGTTAACCTCAATATTTCGAAGTCTTTTAACTTTTTTATGGCAATTGTCATTATTTGTGCTCCACAATGGTCACAAAAATTCAAAAGAATTCAAATAAATAAATAAATAAGAAAAATTAAACAAAGGAAGAAGTGAAAAAATCAAGAACGATAAACCAAGAGTTCACATATGCTTTAATCTGATGGTGCAAAAGTTAATACATTCCAATATTGGCCTAGTTAGAATAAACTGAAAACTGAAATTTATATATATATACATATAAAGGAGTGTTTGCGATTTTGTGCCGGACTAATTACCTACTATAGTCTTCCTTTCCATACAAATCAAGTAATTATGTCGATGTTATAAAAAGTCAAATATATTATAATGTGCAATCAATGGTTTTAACTAGTTAATCTCATTTAGAAAACCTGTTAGAATGGTAGAATGAAATGAAGCAAATTTCTTAATTTACATGTGCATTCTTGGAATTAACATCATTTTTTTACCTGAGTTGGATATGGGAGTTAACTTTTTGAATTTGTCACCACCTTTCCAAGAGTGAAGGAAGAAGTACATAATTAATACTAATATTGTTTTTTTAATTATTAGAATATATTTAAGTACAGATTTAAAATCCCTTCAAGATGGCATCAACTTTGTCGAAATCAATCTTGTTTTAGACACGAATTTGTATGATTTTGAACGCACGGCATGGGGAAAAAGGTTAATTACACCAAAATCTCTCAATTAATAGTAAATATCACTTTATTCCATTTATCTATGAACATGTTCATATTGGCACCCTCAACTATAAAAATCATATAAATACATTCCTTCTGAAAGTTATTTTGAGGGGGTAAAAGTGAAAAAAATTTATAATTGAAAGGGATAAAATGTATGTGTTTATAGATGAGGGGCTACATTGATATCAACGATAAGGAAAATAATTTTTTTTTGTTTTATATAATCAGATACATAACATTTTATTATTTATTTTTATTATTTTCTTAATAACTATTTTCAAATAAGGAACCAATTATGATTCTCTACATATGTAGTGGGACAAAAAGGTGACATAAAGTATTTTTGATTTTTTTTTTGGTAGTGAAATTTTGTTTTTATTTATATTTTAGTCATTTTTTTAATTTTTTGAATGTACCTAAAAAATAAATTATTTATGTAGAAATTTATGGGGAAAAAAATGAAAATGTGCCGTTTTTATATTTTTATTTATTCGTCATGAATTTCTTTTAAAATTTTTCACAAATATTTTAATTTTTAATTACATCTAGATTAAGTGCAAGTTTTATTTAAAATATAAAAAGTTCATTAAAAAATTTCAAAATCTTGGCCTGTGTTTGGGTTCTCTTTTGGAATAATGATTCCAATTAAAAAATTTCAAAATTCTTTTCAAAACTTATAACCAAACATACAATTCAAAACTACTCAAAACACAATTCAAAAATTGTTTTCAAAACTCATAACCAAGCACATTACTCAAAATTCAATTCAAAACTCTTTTCAAAACTTAAAACCAAACTCCTTTCAAAACTTTATTTAAAATAAAAATAAAAATTCAAAGAAATATTTTTTTATTCTGTTTTTTTTAAATTATTTTTAGAATTATGATTTGTGTATGGAGTCGTGTTTTGAGTTACAAGTTTTAAAAAGAGAATTTATTTAGTTGTGAATTTTGAGTTGTATTTTGATTTTTTTGGATTTATTTTTTGTAGATATTTAAAATTTTTCTTAATTTTATTTTTTTAGGGTAAATATTTATTTATTTATTTTAATATGCACTATATTTCATACATTTGTAAAAAAAAATTTAAAAAATTATTTTTTTTAAATATATAATTTTTATTTGAAATAATTTTTTATTTTTTTTATTTTAATTTTATTTCATAAATATATTTTAAATATTTTAATTTTTTTTGTTATGTGTTTAGTTATGATTTGAGTGTGGACTTTTGAAAATAGTGTGGAGTTTCGAGTTATGTATTTGATTATGACTTTTGAAAATAATTTTTGAATTGAGTTCTAAGTTATGTGTTTAGTTACAATTTGAGTGTGGAGTTATATTTTGAGTTTAAAATATTAAAACTAAAAAATAAAATATTTACAAAATAAAATAAAATATTTAAGATAAAAATTATATATTTAAAATAAAAAATAAAAATTTCTTAGGGAGATTTACCAATAAATCCCAAATGTTAAACTTATGAACCAATTGGTTCCAATTTTTTTCTAATAAACCGTTTAGTCCATAGATATTTTGAGCGATCTTAATGCCCTCATTTAGATGTTATTAGATGCATACTCTTTATGAGGGTGTGTCACGTGACACACAATATGTCCCGTGACGCACACAATAGGTATCACACATCAACAAAGTATACTAAGGCTCTTTATGCTTTTTACCTTGGAGTGTCACGTGACACACACAATATGTCATGTGACACACACAATGGCTGTCACACACCAACAAAGTATACTAAGGCTCTTTATGCTTTTTGCCTTGGAGTGTCACGTGACACACACAATGGGTGTCACACATCAACAAAGTACACTAAGGCTCTTTATACTTTTTGCCTTAGAATGATGTATGTCACGTAACACACACAATGTGTGCCACACATCAACAAAGTACACTAAGGTTCTTTATGCTTTTTGCCTTGGAATGATATTTGTCACGCGACACACACACGGAATGGTATAATTGACCACTCAATATTACTAAACAAAGGAAATAGGATCAATTGGTACCAATTGGTCCCAATTTTTTTTCTAATAAACCGTTTAGTCCTTGGATATTTTGAAGGACCTTAATGCCCTCATTTAGATGTTATTAGATGCATGCTCTTTATGAGGGCGTGTCACGTGACACACAATATGTCACGTGACACACACAATGGGTGTCATACATCAACAAAGTACACTAAGGCTCTTTATACTTTTTGCCTTGAAGTAATGTATGTTACGTGACACACACAATGAGTGCGACACATCAACAAAGTACACTAAGATTTTTTATTCTTTTTGCCTTGGAATGATGTATGTCACACGACACACACACGGAAGGGTATAATTGACCACTCAATATTACTAAACAAAGGAAATAGGATCAACTGGTAAGATATTTCCCCACTAATAGGATTAATCAGAACAATAGAAATAACCTTAGGACCAATCGATAAAACTATTTGTGAGATAGGATTTATTTGTAAATATCCCAATTTTTTAAACATTTTTTAATATCTAAAAAAATAAATCTAAAAAATTTCAAAATAAAACTCAAAATTTTAAATTTTAAAACTCAAAATACAATCCAAAACTTTTTTCAAAATTTAAATTCAAAAACTTTTTTCAAAACTTATAACCAAATTATGATTGCAAAACTAAACCAAACAGAGTCTTAATTTGTTATAATGTACATAATACTACTAACTAGTATACAAAAAAATACATTTTATCTTACACCTCTAATTTAATATTACCATACTAATAATTCTATCATACTTAACTTTGGATCTCCACCGTTCGAGAAATGTAATCTTAGTCATCATGATTACCATCAAACGGTTGATATTTGATTTTAGGATTGTTTTGGGAAGTTGGTAAAAAGCTGGCTTTTGACTTTTTACAAAGTTTTTTGGCTTTTTTGAAAGTGATTTGGGAAGTTGGTAAAAAGCTAGCTTTTTGCTATTTAGTTTAATATTTATTTATGGTGTCAAATCAAATTAAAATGACCAAAATACCCTTACCCAACATAAGAGATTTATTTTTTTATTTTTTTTTCATAGGTCCTAATTTATAATTTTATGATTGCATTTTTTGGTACTTGCCAAATAACTTTTCTAACGTTTTTGACAACTTTATTAAAAAAACGTGACTTTTTACCATCTTCTCCAAATTGCACTGAGTATGATACCTTCACAACTCATGTCATGAAACGTAGCACATATAAACCACGTGTCATTAAAAGACAAAACTTCATAACAACCTAACCATTACGTATATTTCAACTCTCATTTGAACAGTACTAAGAAAATGGAAGCTTAACCATGACGCTCAACTTATAATTTCAACCGTCTGATCAGCTGCACTAATCAATGGCCACAAATGAATTGGGCCCACACCTTGCACTTTTCACTGCTAATACTTTTTTGTGTCACTACACAATTTTTTTTCTATCTTAATTATTGATGGAGTAAATCTCAAATATATATGAGTAGGACTCATACATATATTAATAATTAAAATTTAAAAAAAAATTATAAAAATCTAAAAAAAAGAAAAATGTCCCAAACATTTTTCCTAATAAAAAGCCCAAATAACCCATTTTCAAAACACAAAGCAAAAACAACCCATCTTTCTTCTGCTGCTCTGACTCTCACACTCTCTCTCCTCTCTTTCTCTCTCTTTTTCAAGCTGCATGGAGTTTGATACAAACTTCAATGAAAATCCAACTTTCTATCAAAGTTTTTCCCCGGAAAAACCACAAATGGAAAATGGGCTTTTAATGGGATCTTCTTCGCCGAATGGGTTGTATCAAAATTTTCCTTATTTTGATAAATTTCCCATTCAAGGCTCTTCTTCGTCCAATTTATCTTTGGGGGTTTTGGCACCATTTAATGATCGATTCGATCCATTTCAACCTTCATCGATAAATGGATGTTCAAACAATCGTTTTCATTTAAACGCATCGATTCCTTCTGGATCAAACGGCGCAAATCATGTCATGCATGACGGTCAAAATGTAGGGTTCTTGAACTATCCTCCAAGAATTTTACTAGAGGCTTTGAATCAAGATCAGACTTTCCAACCAAAAAATTATCAAACATTCGGATCAACGAATGTGAATCTATCGGATGAAGTTTCATGCTTAACAAAGGAAGGTGGAAATCGAAAGAAAGTTGAATCCAAGAGGAGAAGGATGCAGCAATGGGCTCTTGAGGAGGATAGGTGAACTTCATTTTCTTAGTTTTCGTTTTCTTTTTTTATTTTTTGAAATGTATTTCTTCTCTTTTAGATTGTTTGGAATTATTTGTTCTCTCCCTATTTTAATTTTCTTGTTTGGTTTTGTGTTTTGAATTATGATTGCTTTTTTAATTTTCAATTTGCAGGTTATTGGTGCAATTAGTGAAGGAATATGGAGATAAAAAATGGTCTCACATTGCTCAGATGTTGAATGGGAGAATGGGGAAACAATGTAGGGAGAGATGGCATAACCATTTAAGGCCAGACATTAAGGTTTTTCATTTCTTCTCTTTTATTTATTTACGTATATTCTATATAAAAACATAAATGTGCATACATACATAGTTCATGGAGTGGAACATCAACTTTCTCCTTCTCATGCGCATACACGCGCCATGCACCAAAAGATAAATACTTTATTATTAGTATTACAAATATCACTTTGCATAAAATATAAAGTTTGTTCTTTTTTCTTTGTGTTTTGCACACATGCTATACCCTAGAATATCAAGTTTTTTCTTTTGTTCCTATTACTAGCATAACCATCTAAAGCTAGACCTTAAAGTTTTCTATTTCTTCTATTTTTTTCTACTCTATGTATGTGCACATGCACCACGCGCTAGATTATTGGGATTCTTATTTATATTATTTGCATAAAACTACAAATACGCATTCACGCTGTTCATGGAATGGGATCAAGCCTTTTATTTTTTTAGTGTGTGCACACATTCTATGCGCTAGAAAATAAATACCATATTTTGGTACTTCTATTAATCATTTTTCTTCTATGCACACACCACACTAGATTATTAGAATTTTTATCTATATTATTTTCATAAAAACACAAATGCGCATTCACACATAGTTCATGGAATCAAACATCAAGCTTTTAATTTTTCTCGTGTGTTCACACATGCTATGCACTAGAAAATAAATACAATTTTTAATACTTTGATTATTAATTTTTTTATTTTTATTTTTATATACATGTGTACAAGCGCCATGTGCTATATTATTAGTATTTTAATTAAATCCTTTGCATAAAAACATAAATATGCATATACACAGTTCATGGAGTGGAATATCAAGCTTTTCATTTTTCTCATGTGTGCACTAAAAAATAAATACAAATTTTTAGTACAACGATAGAGAATGGATACATTCAAAAGAGAGCATATTCATGTCATTTCCTTATTAATATTCATTTGATACTTCAAAATACGTATCCGATATTTTATATTAATTTTGAAAAGTATCATATACTTTTTGTACAGGTCACATATTCAAACTATTATGAAATTCAAATTGTTATTGTTAGAAAAAATGCAATAATAGTTTTTTAAAAATATTTTCTTATTTCTGACTAAAGTTAGTTATTAACTCTTAAACTAATATATAATTCTTAAATTGTTCTTTGAAATCATATATAATATAATACTAGAAATTATAAATAAATAAATAAAAATTTAACGTATGCTCTCATACTTGTATCGTAACTTTCTACAAGAATGACCATTTGTTTTTTTGTTTTTTTGGTATTATTTTTTGTTACATTTGTAGAAAGATATATGGAGTGAGGAAGAGGAGATGAAGCTAATTGAGGTCCATAGACAACTAGGTAACAAGTGGGCAGCCATTGCAAGGGAAATGCCAGGCAGGACTGAAAACACCATAAAAAACCATTGGAATGCAACAAAAAGGCGGCGAATTAGCAAGCGTAAACGTCAGCACAGCTCTCTCTTGCAGGACTACATTAAGAGCTTGCCTTCAGATTCAACTGTCACTGATGGTCAAGAAAGCCTATCATCCGATTCCATCTTGCGAATCATTGATAATACCGACTTGGAAGAAGACAATAAAGATCAAAAAGACCCAACTTCTCATTCGGATAAGGCAGTGGATTATCAAATTTATGAGAAAATGGCTGTTGAAGAAGATGATTTTGGATCGATGCACAATGAGAGCTATAAAGTAAAGTTGGAGATGGAGATGGAGATGATGCCAGCTGAGTTAATGGATAAGGAGATGAGCTTTGATGTTAATAATAAGGATATGGACTTGCTGGAGATGCACTGTCAAGGAATCTTCTGAGCTAGCTGCTAAGTAGTGTTTGGATGTGTTTTATTTATTTCAATATCTCAAACTTTTTCTTAGGCCAAGTTTGGCATGAGACAAAAAAGACAAAAAGTCAAAAAATTACTATCCTATTTAAGTCACATCATCTTATTTAAGTCACATCACTTTAAACCCAATCCAAACCCAACCCATATTTCATAAAAAGTCAAAAAGTGCACTTATTTAGTCTTCCCAAACTAGGCCTTAGTCTTTCAAATCCTTGTGGTTTTGGCGGGAAACTGAGTTAGGTTGTAGGTTTTGTTTGTCATTTTCTGTTTTGCTTTGCTTTTGCTTTGTTGTAGTGTTTTGTTTTGCAACAATAATATGTTATAGTTTGTGTCAAAAATTGGGGTCCAATTTTGTGTACTAAGATATTTGGTAATTTATTTGGTAGAGAATTTGAGATATTTGATCATTTATTAGGTAAAAAATTTGAGACCTATAACATTTTTCCTAAATGTTAAAATGTCTCTATCTCTTCTTGCTTAAATGACCCATTACAGTTAGTATACTCTAACATTTGACTATTTTTTAAGCTAAATTACAATTTCAACTCTTGTAATTTTATTTAAATTTTACTTTAGTCTTTATTATTTTAAATCAAATAATTTACTTCTTACACTTTAAGTATAGTTTCAATTGATTCTTCCGTTCTAGCTAGAGATTAAAGGACCTCGAGCAATTGCCCAAGTAGTCATGAAGAGGGTACTTAGGTGTCAAGGTGAGTGAGATTTCAAATTTGAATATATAAAGAGACATTTTTCTTGTGTTGTAATCCAATTACTAACATACTAATTGCTATCTTGTGACTAGGAAAAAAAAAAAAACTTAGAGATTAAAGTTAATGATTTTATAACATATGTCGGTATTTTCAAGTGTAAAAAATGAACTTAAAATATAGGGACTAAATTATTCAAACTAATGTAACAAGAATCAAAATAAAATTTAAATTAAACTATATGAGTAAAAATTTGTAATTCACCTTTTTTTTTTTAATCTACAAGCCAACTCACTAACAGCTCTAATAGAGCACAAAAAAGAGAAAATTGTGTTTACTGAGCTAACACTTGACCTTAATGATGATGCACTAACTTATCCAAAGAAGATGCTCTTTTAAGTAGATTTGTGAAGTATTTATTATTACTCTCTCTTGTTAGGGTTTTTGAGGTTTAGTCGTTAGTTGGTATTTTGTTTGATTAAACAAATCACGTGAACTATGTGAAAGCCCCTAACACGAGATTAAGCCCATCCCACAAATAGTAGCAAGTGTGACCAAAACTTGAACTTGTATGCCTCCTCTATTTATTCAACATTTCATGTGCGTTTTTGTTAAAGGAAAAATTAAATTTTAATTATTCATTTGTCACAAAAAAATTTATGGAAAAGTATTTCGAGATTCTAATGTCATTTATATATTGTAAATATGAAATCGCTAGTTTAACATTAGCACACATCATTAGTACAAATTTAGGAGTTTTTTCTTTAAAGATTTTTAAGAATATTTATGAACAGTAAGATTCTTCAATTTAAAGCTATTTTTTAAGAAACGATAGAACAAGTGCCAAAAAAGGTGAGATGAGTAATGTTGACGGATACCAAAAAACCTCTCACCAAACTGAGAAAATAATCGATGGTTTTGAAGGAATAATTCGCACTATTTATACTTGTCCAATTATCTTTTAAAAGACTAACATAAAGTGATAGATTTACTATTTAAATTAATAAAAATCAAATTAAAATAACATTACATATATTTGCTCCTGTACTATTACATCATGTTTGGCAACTTGGATCTTGATTAAAATAGTTAATAAAGACAAACAAAAAAAAAAAAGACTAAAATAATTAATAAGACAAAATATCACATTTTACACTTCAATCAATTAGTTTTTCTTCCACAACCATCTATTCAACTAAAAGAAATCCACAATTCATCCAAAACACAATTTTTTTTCATCTCATAAAATAGTTAAAAAAATCAAAAAAAAAATTAAAATAGCCAAGTTTCCAAACGAGGCTATAATTTATTTCACCAAATACAATCACATCAGACACAGCAACACCATTTCAAATACTCAACATTACAGCTAATAGAGTCCTTTGAGACGATCATAAGAATCCTGAAATGGCATGGAAATTAGAATATTACATGCGATGGTTTCAAGTTTTAAAAATTTTAATTTGTATTTTAATAGTTTTGGTATTTTTTTTAAAATCTTTTAATTATTTTTTTAACTTTTTATATCTACTTAATCTTGATATATACTTAAAAAATATATAATTTGTACCAATGTTTTTTTACAAAATTCATTAAATAGAACAAAATATAAAAATGTACTAAATTTTAGTAATTTTGTATATTTTTTGTATTTGATGAATTTTTTGAATTTTTTTTCATAAACATTATACTTTTTAAGTATACCTAGATTATGTGTATCTAAAAGTAAAAAACTACATAAAATATTAAAAAATTTCACTAAAAAATAAAAAAATAAGGAAAACAAAAAACTCAAGTCTGTTTAGTTTGGTTTTCGGAATCAATTTTGAAAAATAACTTTTTAGGATTTATATCTGGGGATATTTTGCTGGTTTTCTTTAATGTTTTGATTGAATATTCAACTCCTGATTTGAAGAGTATACATTAAAAGATTATTTGTTTGTTCTACACAAAAGTGAGAGTTGTTCTTCGGTGGATTCTGAAGAATTTGAGCCTGAAGCTTTGGTGGATTCCGAAGTGACTCATCATTAAGACAATTCCGAGGTAAAGACGGGGTTGGAAGAGGCACATTGAGGTTGGTTCAATTCGGGCGTGGATTCGCTAGATAATTGAGAGTATACCTGTGTAATTCCTTTATATCTTCTTAGTGGATTATTTTGTGGCTGTTGCCCGTGGTTTTTTTATCACAATTGGAGGTGTCCAATTGTGATTTTTCACGTAAAATCGTTGTGTCGATTTGTCTTGATTGTTTGATTGGGATTGTTATGTATTGCTTAAAATTGATACATAATCACAAATCAACATCTAGGGGATTTCTACATTTTTCAATTGGTATCAGAGCAGGTCGTTTTATTTTTTTTAAAAATTTATTTTAGAACGAGATCTTGTTTGATTTGTGATAATGGATTCAATTCGTGAGGGAAATTCTATGGTTCGACTACTCCTACTTGACAGATCCAATTATTCTTTTTGAAAAGCTCGGATGAGATCGTTTTTGAAATCTATAGATGAAAAAGTTTGGCAATCTGTCATGAATGGGTGGATCGAACCAACAATTACCGTTGATGGAGTAATTTTTCCAAAACCAATTGATAAGTGGGACACAATTGATTATCAAAATAGTAGCTGGAATAATAAAACTATCAATTCTCTCTTTTACGCTGTCACACCTGAAGAGTTTAGTCGTATTTGTAATTGTGAAGTCGCAAAAGAGGCTTGAGATATCTTACAAACTATTCATGAGGGCACTCATTCTGTTAAACGTTCAAAACTTCAAAGGCTCACATCTAGTTTTGAAAAGCTTTCAATGAAAGATAGTGAGACCTTTGGTGAATTTTATGCGAAATTGAGTGACATTGTAAATTTCAACTTCAATTTAGGTGAAAAAATACCGGAATCCAAGATTGTAGGAAAAATTTTGAGGTCCTTGCCCGATCGGTTCCAACCAACAGTTACGGCTATTGAGGAGGCTCAAGATGTTGACAACCTCAAGCTGGATCACTTGGTTTGAAATCTCCAAACTTATGAGGCACATAGGAATTTCAAAAAGAAACAAAAAGATATTGCTTTTAGTAGTGCTCATAGAGTTGGAGAGGATTCTGATGAGGATTGTGAGATAGATTCCAAGATTACAGCTGCTTTTGTTAAACAATTTAAAAAATATTTTTTGAAAAAGCAACCAGGCCATCATTATTATATCCATGCTTCTTTGGTTCGGTTTCCATACTCTTGAGCGTGTTAGCCGCCTTTGTTAAACGCTGAAAACTTCAAAGGCTCACGTCTAGTTTCGAAAACTTTTCAATGAAAGATAGTGAGACCTTTGATGAATTTTATGCGAAGTTGAGTGACATTGTAAATTCCAACTTCAATTTAGGTGAAAAAATACCGGAATCCAAGATTGTAGGAAAAATTTTGAGGTCCTTGCCTGATTGGTTCCAACCAAAAGTTACGGCTATTGAGGAGGCTCAAGATGTTGATAACCTCAAGCTAGATCATTTGGTTGGAAATCTCCAAAGTTATGAGGTACATAGGAATTTCAATAAAAAAACAAAAAGATGTTATTGCTTTTAGTAGTACTCATAGAGTTGGAGTGAGAGGATTCTGATGAGGATTGTGAGATAGATTCCAAGATTACAACTGCTTTTGTTAAACAATTTAAAAAATATTTTTTGAAAAAGAATCATAATCTTTTGGAATCTACTCATATTCATAAATCTAAGGCAAAGATAAACTCAAAATTAATTCTATAGCCAAGAAGGAGAAAGGAAAGATACAAGGGAACTCTGAAAGTGTTCAATGCTATGAATGCCAAGGATATAGCCACTTTACTTCAGAATGCCCCACTCATTTGAAGAAGAAGAAAGCCCTCACCATCACTTGGGATGATGAATCAGAATCTGATGAAGATGAAAGTGACAACAAAGATCAAGGCGAAGAGGGACATAAACAATTCCTTACTTTCATGGTGGCTTCCGAAACTGAAGGACAAACAGAGTATCCGAAGAGCCTGGTTGAGAATGCCACTGATGATGAATCCTTGGGTAGTGATGATGAAGAGCTTGAGCATGCTTATGAAAAGTTGTTTAAGGAATCTCTTAAGTTATCCAAATTGAATGACAAACTCACTATGAAACTCAAAGCATGTGAAAATGAAAATGTCAAACTAAAGGAGTAGATTTCCGAGGCTAGGATTGATGCCATCAAGATAGCTAATGATCGACAAGCTCTTTGTGCCAAACTCTTGACTTGTGAGACAGAGAGGAATGAGCTACAACAAATCTATGCAACATATGAAGAAAAAATTGAAACTCTCGAGATGTCTCAAGTTGCTTTGGAAGAACTAATGATCAAGAAAGAGGAAGAACTCAAGTGTGCCATGGTTACCATCGGTCTTTGGAACAAAGGATCAAAGACTTTGGACAATATCATTGGGTCTCAACAAATTTGTTCTGACAAGAGTGGCATTGGCTTTGGTGATAACAAAGAGTAAAAACTAAGTGCATCTATATCTCATGATACAAGAACTCAAGGAAAGGGAGAACAAAAAATTCAACATAAGGATGGACTTCTCAAACTTCCTAGAGTTGGTAAGGTAAAAGACGAGAAGGTACACCCTGTACATCCCGTTTTTATTTGTCATCATTGTGGTATGCATGGTCATATTCGCCCTTATTGTTATAAGTTGCATGGGAGAGTGTCTCATAGAGATGGAAGAAATTCCAACATCTTGTGGGGTAAGAGACACTTCATTGGTTGTAATAAGGTCAAGGGTCATATTAGACCTCGTTATTTTGATTTGCTTGAGACCAATCGTGAACAGGGGTTTTGTTTGTCTAGTCCTAGGAATAGGAAGTTGGAAACCAAGTTGAGACGGGTTCTCATTGAAAGCAAAGGGAACCACAACGTCAAGATACCACCCAAGAACCGCAATGCTCACAACTGTGTTTATACTAAAGCGGTTTGGGTGAGAAAACTTGACTTGTGTTAATTTGTTTATTTATTTTAGCTTTTAGGTTTCTGTGTGTTTTTTTTTTCTTTTTGAGTCACTTAATGTGTGAATGTTCGTTTTCTGTCTTACTTTGTTTAGAAAAAGAAAAAAATAATAAAAAAAATTCCAAAAAGATTTTCTTAGTATGGTTTTGCAAGTTTGAAATTTTTGAGTGGTCCGTGGTGCATACTGGAATTGATAAGAATATCCATTACATGTTAATATGTGTGTACTTTCTGTGGTCATTACTCATTTTGGAGTGTGAGTTTTTTTGATTAGTATGTCTCGTTCTGTACACACTCTTGGATTAGCAAAATTTTGGAGTCTTCTGCCTTAGTGATTATTTTTTTCTATAGACTTCTGGCATTGTATCTTTTGCTTTTCTAGAGGAATTGACCTATACTAGCATATCATGGGTGATGTTGAGTCTCTTAACCACCTTCCATCTTTTTGCATCTCCACGGCTTTCCCCTCTAATCTTTGTAGTCCAGCCATGAGGAAAAGGCTACCTCAGAGTCACCAACCAGGCCATCCTTGTTATATCCATGCTTCTCTGGTTCGGTTTTCATACTTTTGAGCGTGTCAGCCGCCAATGAGTGTGCAAAAGAAAAAGAAAAAGAAAAAGAAAGAGAAGAAGAAAAAATATGCAAAAGAAAGAAAGAAAAAAAAAAGATTCATTGATTGAGAGGGGGGCCTCCGCTTTTACTCACCAAATACCCCTTGATTCCTAGTGGTTTGACTTTCCTTTATTGTGCTTAGATTCTCTTGTCAGAGGTCCAACTTTCAGATCACTACTAGGGTTGAATCTAGTATTTGTCAAACTCCAAGAGTCACACACACACTTTTGTCATGGGATCCATGCTTTTCTCATAATGCATCACTTTCTTTCATGAGGACTCTTCTATAGACTGTGCACATTGTGTTTTCAAGTAATTGTGTTTCTTGGATAGTCTTGTGTGTTTTAAGGTACTAATCTGAAATTCCTTGCTTGCTCTACCATATTATTTTTGTCATTTTTCTTCCTGTTCATTGTTTTTAGTGAGGGGGAGTTTGGTTTTTCATTGCAAGAGTTGTTTAGCATGAACACTTTGATATGTTTGGTAAGAGAGATTGGCTATATGTTTTGCATGTTGCTATGCACTGTTTGCTTATTATTTCCTTATTGCCTACTATAGTTGTTTGAGCTTCCTTTGTCAATTCGTGACAAAAAGGGGGAGTGATGTTTTCCAGTGCATGTGTCTTAGGATTTCATGTATTCATGTCTTAGGATTTCAAGTTTTCATGCCATGGGTGAGTTGGGTGCATATGTCTTAGTTTTCATCTATCCATCTATCCATGCTACATGTTCTTAAAATCTCCAAGTCACATCTATTCATGTTTTCCATCTCATGCTTCAAATGCTTCAAGATAATCTAGCCATATGTTTATTGCTTTTGCATATACTCTTGTGGGACTAATAGTTGTTTTGGAGATTGTGGCACTAATAACTATTTTGCAGATCATGACCTTAAGAAAGAAGTTGGCTTTTGTTGGCTGTAATGGGTTGGGGTGTTTAGGATTTTATTTGTTAGGTGTGTTTTGTCACGGCATTGCCAAAGGGGGAGATTGTTAGGTTTTTATTCTTGGCAACCCCATTTGACAAAACTCCTTTAAGTTGTATTTGTTTTCGCACTTTTTATTTCAGTGAGGCTATGAGTGTTTAGATGCGAATCCAAACCGAATTAAGCCTTGCAAAGAAGTTTGTGATGTTAATACTTTCAAGATTGCCACTTCATTGATTATGACAAGGATTGAGCTGCCCGGTCAGCTCGCGGGGGTCCAGGCGGCAGTGCCCCTTGGCGTGTCCGGGGCAGCGCCACGGCGGGATCGAGGGGCAGCGCCTTCGAAGCAAAATACAAAATTGCATTCAAAGTTGCATGTTCGCCCTTGCTCGCTCGAGCGAAGGAGTCCTCGCTCGAGTGAAGCTTGCGTCTGTGTAAAAACCTGAAAGAGATGAATGTACGCTCGAGTGAAGGGTGTGTGGCTCGATCGAAGCCACTTATGGAAAACATGCGTTTTTGGTTCCTCGCTCGAGCGAGAGAGTCTTCGCTCGAGCGAGCATCGCGATTCAGATTTCTGTAAGTACGGGTTTCTGTCAGATTTTAGGATTATCTCTCCAGATCTTCTTCTTGGGTTCTAGGGTTTATATCTGGGGATATTTTGCTAGTTTTCTTTGATGTTTTATTGAGTATTTCAACTCCTGGTTTAAAGAGTATACATCAAAGGATTATTGTTTGTTCTACACAAAAGTGAGAGTTGTTCTTCGGTGGATTCTAAAGAATTTGAGCCTGAAACTTTGGTGGATTCTGGAGTGGCTCATCGTCAAGACAATTCCGAGGTGAAGACGGGGTTGGAAGAGGCACATAGAGGTTGGTTCAATTTGGGCGTGGATTCGCTAGGTAATTGAGAATATACCTGTGGATTGTTTTGTGGTTGTTGCCCGTTGTTTTTTTTATCACAATTGGAGGTGTCCAATTGTGGTTTGTCCAGGTAAAATCGTTGTGTCGGTTTGTCTTGATTGTTTGATTGGGATTGTTTATACTGCTTAAAATTGATACATAATCACAAATCAACATCTACGGGATTTTTAGATTTTTCAAAACATCTTAATCGCAATTATGCGATCGAAGTTCTGGCCTCGCACAAAAAGTGTTTGAATATTTCAGAGCCCAAATTGGTCACAGTAGGTTTGACAATGTAATTTACCAAAACATCCTCACAGCAGCCTCTCCAATTGCGTTGTTAAAGGGGAGAATACTTCTTTTATCTTCAGAAGTTGGAAGTGTTGTAGTGTGATGGTTCTCTACCATTACATAGTTTAGAAGAAAATGTCCAACCCCTCTGAGACTGAAGCCATGTATTACTATATATATATAGCTCTGAGGCTGAAGCCAAGCGCCCTGTGATATATATATATATAGCTTTGAGACTTGAAGTTAAGTGCCTCTAGAGACTACTTTTAGATATGAACGTGCTTTAATGCAGTCTAGTAGTAATGTCTAGTAGTAATATCCGTATAATATATATATATATATATATTTTTTAATCAGCAAAAGAAACTTTATTGAAGAAGAAAGCACGATACATGCGACAACTTACAACAATAAAGAAGGGGAGTGCAAATAGCATCATAACTAACCTTACCAATCCGAACTAGGTTGGCACCGATAAGGTAGCACAATCCTTTGCGAGCACTAAACCCATGATTGGTGAGGAACTAATCAAAATACCAAAAAAAAAAAGAGAGGAAAAAAACAGCAGAGAACCACCACTCCACACCTAAAATCTGCACAGAGCATACATGTAGACATCCCCGAACGTCCCGGGAGGAAATCTCCCGTTTTGTTCATTGGGTCACTACAGTTCAGGACTCAAAGTCACGGTCCTGTATCTAATCTTACAGAGTGCAATGCAAGACCGATGAATCATCAAAGTGTCCAAATCCGGCAAATCTTTTTTGAAAGCAGATTTTTTTGAAAGAAGTGCCAAATATGGACTGCTTTGCCAGATACAGAGTCGCCACCTAAATATTTTTATTTTGAAAAATTTAGGAAACCCTGACTCGTTGCCTAAGGCCACGTGTCCATCATTACTAAAGTTGCCTCGGCTCGAGAACTTGGTACGATTGGGGAAGGTCACTTCGTGAGCACCCCCGCTTGCCCGATCAAAGATCAGCCTCTACTAACCATGATATCTAGTTTTGAAAACACTATGCGTTCTTATTCCGGTTATTAGCCTAGATTTACTATGTGATGCTTTAGACACCCCATTTTTGACCGACCTTAAGACTCAGACGTCACTGATTGAACGCTCGGTGATATTGCATATTGCGCTCATTCAGAAGTTTCAGAGTCCCGGCTGCAAGCCTTGCCTCTGGACTTCCGGACTCTTTCGTATCTTGCCTCGGTTTGCGAACTAGGTTCTGTTTTCTCTATTTTCTCTTTTTAAAGGGAGGGAGAGGTCTCGTAGACCATCTCTCGGTGGCCGTAGGCTACGTTTCGCGGTCGTAGGCCATTTTTCCCGTTTGGAGCCCAATTTCGATTTTTCGGAGCCGACGGCCGTGTGCCTCGGTTTGGGACCACCTAACCACCTCCGTTTGCTCCGATTTTTGGCATACACCTTATTTCCTCCCTTTTGAGGAACATTGTGGCCCGAGAGACCAACTTCGTGGTCGAATGCCACCTCCGGTGCTTAACAGCCCATTTTCGGGGCCCCGGGCTGCGCGTTTCGGTCCCCGAACCTCCATTTTGCATCCGTTTTGGTTCATTTTTGGTGGAGGCCTTATTTTCATAGTTAGGAAGCTTGTAGGAGGGCGGGAGGCCAGCAATTGTTCTAAAAAGCCAGCTTTATTTCTTCATCGCTCTCCAACACCCGTTTTCCTCACTTGAAAGTCAATGTTGACCACCCTTGGACCACTTTCTTGAACCCTAAACCCCATATTTGTGTTGTACACACCTGGGAGGCCACCAATATTTGGTGGCCGACCAGTAATTGTGCCTGACCCTTTTGATCCCCTCTAAAAAAATGGTATTTTCTATCTCCTGGTTCACTTTTTCTGGGTTTTGACTACATAGTTGTGTTGTGCACACATGAGAGGCCACCTTTTTGAGGTGGCCGACCAGTAATTGGGCTTGAGCTTTTTGACCCTTGGTCAGCCGGCCATGGGAGGTGGTCGGCCGACCCCCTGAACCTTCTGAACCTGGCCAGCCATGACCCCCTCACCTGGTTCCTTACAGATATGCCTTCTTTTCCTCCCCTGATCCTGTATCCGAGGGGGACTCTTTTGGGGGGGAAACTTGAATTTCATTTTCCCCCCTTTTCTCCTCTCCTCTCCTCTATAAAACCGGCCCCTCAGCTACATTTGAGGGGGTTACAAATTCTTTCTTAAGAACTTTGCATTAAATCTCCCTCTCTCTCTACTCCAAGCCTCAAAACCACCTTGCTCCTACACCATTTCTACACCAACCCATAGCATAACACCACCATCATCCATTCCAACCATTTGAAGCTGATTTCCAGAGGTTGAGAGCTCACAAACCTGGTCCAAAGGCTGCTGAAGTTTGGTTCTTCAAGGGTAAACAAACTTTTCCCCTAAACTAGTCTCTTCTTGCTTCATTTATAATCCTTACTTGTAAGCATTTTTGGGCTTCGTCCTAAACTATAAATAGTCTTATTTTGAGCTAATATTCATGTTTGATTAAGGGTTTTTCTCAGTTTGAGGCCATCTGCTGTCCCTTTCCCTTTTATCTCTCTGTTGGCCCTTTTCTTGCATAATATGTTAGCCCTGTTTGTAAGCATTTCTGGGCTTCGAGCCAAACTGGAAAGTGCCTTATTTTGAGTCCCTATTCAACTTTGTAGAAGGGCTCCTCACTTTTTGAGGCCATCTACTGCCTCTTGCTTCCTATCTCTCTTTTAGGGCTTTTTTTTACATCACATCGTAGCCTTATTTGTGAGTTGTTTTGGACTTTTCCATAAACTATAAAATAACTTTTTTTGAGCCCCTCTTGAACATTGTTGAAGGGCTCTCCTCTTTTTGAGTCCTCCTGCTATCACTTGCTTCTTTATCTCTCTTTTAGGCCAATTTTTGCATAGTTTTTTAGGCCTATTTGTGAGCTGTTTTGGACTTTTCCATAAACTGTGAAATATCTTTTTTTGAGCCCCTCTTCAACATTGTTGAAGGTCTCTCTTATGTTTGAGAACAAAAGCCACCACTTGTCTCTTTACCCCTCTTTTAGGCCTTTTCTTGCATGATAATTTGGCCTTATTTGTGATTATTTTCGTGGCTTGGTGTAAACTGTAAAGTGCTCTGTTTTGAGCCCCTCTTCAACTTTTTTGAAGGGATCTTTTCCATTTGGGGCCAGCTGCTGTCCCTTTGTGTTTAATCTCTATTTTGGGGCCAGTTTTGCATGATAGGTTAGCCCTATTTGTGTTCATTTTTTAGGCTTGTTTTAAACTGGAAATATGCATGTTTTGGGACTGTCTTGCATCTGTCTTCATGCTTCATGATCAAATAATGCATGCTTTGTATAGCTACAAGTCATTCCATGTGCCTAGTTCGAATTTCGGGGGTCATTCCACGTATCAGGTGCCATGTTTCCATGTTTCGGGGCTGTTTTGTATCACATTTCAGCGCTGAAATTTGCATGTTTGCATACCATATTCCATGCCTTGCCATGCTTTGATAGAGTGGCATTTGATGCCTTAGGTTCGGTCCTCGGTTTGCGTGCATGTGTACACGCATTTCGAGTGTCTCATTTTCATCTAATGGCTACTGATGAGAGTGTGGCTGAGGTCCACTCATGTTGGTGTAAGTCCATTGCGCATTGTGTATGCCATTTCGATTCATAGCATTGCGTATGCTAGGTTGTATGTTAGAGCATTGTGTATGCCTTGTTACATCGTGCATTGTGTATGCCATCTCATAGCATTGTGCATGCTAGGTTGTATATTAGTTGCATTCATGCATGTCATGCATATTGCATTGTGCTTGGGATAGGAGTTAGCCCAAGCACGGGAAACGAGGGACGTTTCGTATTTCGAGTGACGGAACGTGTCTTAATTTCCGGTCGCCGACACTCCGGATTATCCATGATGGAGTCTAGGCCTTGTTGTGTCCATATGTGCATTCATTTCATATTGAGTCGTGCAAATCGACTCCTCGGCCATTATGCATCGATATGCATGATTGGTGGATCGAGGACTACACTCCTTGAAGAGCAGTCAAGCATACATATGTGAAAATACATTGCCATGCCCTTTTCCTGCTCTCTGTTGCAGCAAATCAGAAATCAGCAGCTTTCAAAAGCCTTGCACGGCATTCCGGCATCAATTGCAAACAGAGGCTAATTGGGGCATCGCGATGGATTTCCGTGCCCAACAACCCGAACATGCATCATTCATCATCTAGAGCAGAGTCGAGGCAATCCCTAGCTTGCATGCTAGTTTACTACTTTCTTAGTTTAATTTGTTAATTAATTAGGATTTTGTATTTATTCGGACTGTATTGTTCATTTGGGACTGTATATATTATTTATTCGGACCCTCTGCGCGAGGGCAATGTTGTAATAAGTGTGCGTGAGTGTGATGTATGTCTTCCAACCCCACGTCTTTCTCCCTTTTATTTACCCGCTTATGATGGTTAGATTAGGGCATGTTTCAATTAGCATACAGTATGATAGCATGTTTGCATTCATTCATCTGTTTTGCATGCACCGGGTTCGGCGCATCATACTAACTGCATTGTATTTTCAATTTCAAGTTGAATACTGTAGACGTCCCCGAACGCCCCGGGAGAGGAACGAGTCCCCCCCGTTCTGTTCGATATTGGGCTCACTACAGTTCAGGACTCTAAAATTTGTCACGGCTCTAAGTCTGAACCAAAGAGTCCAAATCCGGCAAATCATTTTGAGAAAACAGATTTTTGAAAGAAGTGCCAAACATGGACTACTTTGCCAGATACAGAGTCGCCACCTAAATATTTTATTTTGGGAAATTTAGGAAACCCTGACTCATTTGCCTAAGGCCACATGTCCGTCATCACCAAAGTTGTCTTGGCTCAGGAACTTGGGTACGATTGGGGAAGGTCACTTCGTGAGCACCTCCGCTCGCCCGATCAAAGATCGGCCTCTACTAACCATGATATCTATTTTTGAAAACATTATGCGTTCTTATTCCGGTTATTAGCCTAGATTTTACTATGTGATACGCATAGCATACAAGTATAGACTGGATCGCCTGAATTGGAACAAAACATTTCATGTTTGTTTATTTGAAAATGGTTTGATGGTGCTGCCCGCAAGTAGGCTAAGATGTGGATTTGCCACCCAAGGGTGGACTTAGAAAACATGATTTTGCCACTATCTAGTTGGCTTAAAACACACATTTAATGAATTGTTCCAATTCAAATAACCCAACCTTCACCCAAAGGCACTCAGGTAGTTATATCACATAAGCAATTAGCCTCATGGTAAGCATGCTATCATGGCAGTTACTCACACGCATGTAAGGATGCTAAAGCATAAAACTTACCGAGTACTCCAAGCCAAAACAGAAGCTAATTAGAAATCCATGCATGATCCTAATTATACGGAAATGCCTAATGCAACACACGCAAAAATGCAACTATAGCAGGCTCGCCTATTCTAAACATGGCATGTGAAATGCTACAGCTAACATGTATTCAACTTTGAAATTGAAATACAAATGCAGTTAGTATGATGCGCCGTGCCCGGTGCATGCAAAACAGATGAATGATGCAAACATGCTGTCATACTGTATGCTAATTGAAACATGCCCTAATCTAACCATTATAAGCGGGTAAATAAAAGGGAAGAAAGCGTGGTGGTTGGAAACATACATCACACACAGCACACTTATTACACATTTGCCCATCGCGCAGTAGGTCCGAAAATTAGTAATACAGTCCAAATAATACAGCCCAAATATGTACAAATCCCTAATTAATTACAATTACTAAGAAAAATATAAACTGGCATGGCAAGCCAGGGACTGTCTTGACTCTTCTCCAGATGATGAATGATGCATGTCCGCGGTCGCCTCTTGCGCGGAAATCCACTGTGATGCCCAATTAGCCTCTGTTTTGCAATGGTTCTTCTGGACGTAGCAGCGCTCCAAGCCCCGGAGACTGACTGATTTCTTGATTTGCTGCAATAGAGAGCAGGAGAGGGGCATAGCAATATATCACAGATGTATGCATGCCTCGATCCTCGTTGCCACCAACTCACGCATATCGATGCATGATGGCCGAGGAGATCGATTTGCATTACTCAATATAGAATGAATGCACCATGAAAACTCAAACTAAAACCTAACTCCATCATGGATAATCCGGAGTGTCGGTGACCTGGGGAATTGAGACACGTTCCGTCACTCGGAGTACGAAACGTCCCTCGTTTCCCGGTGCTCAGGCTAACTCCTATCCCAAACACGATGCAATATGCATGATATGCATGAAATGGCAACTAAGATACAACCTAACATACACAATGCTATGGAAATGGCATACACGATGCACTGAGATAATATGGCATACACAATGCGCTAACATACAACCTTAGCATACGCAATGCTATTGAATGAAATGGCATTACACAATGCTAATGGACTTTACACCAACATGAGTGGACCTCAGCCACACTCGCATAAGAGGCCATGAGATGAAAATGAGACACTCGAAATGCGTGCACACATGCACGCAAACCGAGGACCGAACCTAAGGCACGAATGCCACTCTACCAAAGCATGGCAAGGCATGGAACATGGTATGCAAACATGCAAATTTCAGGGGCAATAAGTGATGCAAAACAGCCCCGAAAGATGGAAAAATGGCACCTGATGCATGACATGCGACCCGAAACATGAAATTAGGCACGTGCATTGGCCTATAGCTATACAAAACATGCATTATTTGAACATGGAATGTAAAGACAGAGTCAATACAACCCTAAAATAAGCACATTTACAGTTCTAAGCAAGGTCAAACAATAAGCACAAATAGGGCAAAACTAGCATGCAAAAATGGCCCTAAATGTGAGATAAAGAAGTGAGTCACAGCTGCAGGCCTCAAAAAAGAGAGGGCCCTCCAACAAAGTTTAAGAGGGGCCCAAAACATGATATTTTATAGTTGGTGGCCAGACCCAAAACAGTGTGCAAGAATGCTCAAAATGCTATGCAAAATAAGGCCAAAAAGAGAGTTATAACACAAAGTATAAAAATGATGCCTCAAACAGTGAAAGACCCTTAATGAAACATGAAGAGGGGGTCAAAATAAGGCCACTTATAGTTCGGACCAGAGCCCAGAAGCAGAAGCAAAAGAGGCTAACAAATCATGCAAAAATATGGCCAAAAGAGAGATATAAAGGCAAGTGATAAATGAAAGCCTCAAACAGAAATGAGCCCTTCAACAATGTTGAAGAAGGGCTCAAAATAAGCCACTTTTAAGTTCATGATAGAGCTCAAAACAGTTTATACATAGGCTAAAAATACTACACAAGAAGATGGCATACAAGGGAGATAATGAAGCAAGTGCAACAAGGAGACCTCAAATAGGTAAATACCCTTAAACAAACTTGAAAAATAGCTCAAAATAAGCCTAGTTCCAGTTAGGGTCGGAGCCCAAAACAGCAAGCAAGTATGGCTAAGAAAGCATGCAAAATATGGACTAAAAAGGGAGAAATGGAGCTTACCCTTGTAGACCAATCTTTTGGCAACTCTTGGCTTGAGTTTGGTGGCTCTTTAGCTTTGGAGAACAACCTCAAGCTTCTGGAATGAAGGATGGAAGGGTGGGGCTATGGGTTGGTGAAGAAATGGTGTAGGGTTTGAGAGGCTTGAAGCTTGGAAGTGTAAAGGGAGAGAGATACAATGGAAGGGGCCTATGGCAAATGTTGTAACCCTCAAACCAGCAGCTGGAGCTGCTGTTATATAGACAAAAGAGGGGAGAAAAAGGGGGGAAAAATGGAGGGAAATGAATCAAGTTTTCCCCCAAAAATGCACCCTCCCGGATACACAATCTGGGGGGAAGCAGAATATACAGTTGTAAGGAACAGGGTGCAAGGATCATGACCAGCCAGCTATCTAGGGTTTAGGTGGCCGGCCGGCTACCTCCCATGGCCGGTCGGCTAGGGGTCAAAAGGGTCAAGAAGCATTAGTGGCCGGCCACCCTAAAAAGAGAGCCTCTGATGTGTGCACAACACAACCCTGTGGTTAAACACTGGAAATAGTGAACCAGGAGAGAGAACAACCCACTTTTAAAAGGGGTTCAAAAGGTTCAACAACAATTACTGGCCGGCCACCAAATATTGGTGGCCTCCAAGATGTGTACATCACAAATATGGGGTTTAGGGTGCAAGAAAATGGCCCAGGGATGGTCAACATTGGCTTTGAAGTGAGGAAAATCGGGCGACGGAGGGCGATGAAGGGATAACGTTTGCTGACAGGACAATTACTAGCCTCCCGCCCTTCTACGACCTTCCTAGCAATGAAACAGAGGTCCCTGCCAAAAACGAACCAAAACCGATGCAAAATGAAGGTTCGGGGACCGAAACACGCAGCCCGAGGCCCCAAAAACTGACTGTTAGGCACCGGAAGTGGTGTTCGACCACGAAGTTGGTCTCTCGGACCACAGTGTCCCTCAAAAGGGAGCAAATAAGACGCATGCCAAAAACCGGAGCAAACGGAGATGGTTAAGCGGTCCCGAACCGAGGCACACGACCAACGGCTCCAAAAAACTGAAAACCGGACTCCAAACGAGCAAAATGGCCTACGACCACGAAATGTAGCCTACGGCCACTGAGAGATGATCCACGGGACCTCTCCCTCCCTTCAGGAAGAGAAAATAGAGAAAGCAGAGCCTGATTCGCAAACTGAGGCAAAGCATGAAAGAGTCCGGAAGTCCGGAGGCAAGGCTCGCAGCCAAGACTCTGCGACTTCCGAACGAGCATGATATGCAACATCACCAAGCGCTCAATCGGTGACGTTTGAGTCTTAAGGTCGGTCAAAAATGGGGTGTCTACAGTTGCCCCTCATTGACAAAACTCGAAAGTCATAAGTGATGGGAGTGAATGTCAAAGCCCAGAGACGAGCCATTTTTGACAAGGCCGAAGACTTAGACAAACAGGCAAAATAAACAGAGATGCGCCCGCAGGCATGCCTGCAGGCAGGGGCAAAATGCAACTGACAATGCAAGAAGCCGAAGGTAACTCAATGATCATGTAAATGTAGCAAGCTGTAATGAAGCAAGTATTTGCAAATAGATGCAACAGTTTTAAGCAAGAATGCAAAGCAACGACTACATTTCATGCAGTTAGGAATGCAGAGAATTATTCAATTCTCGTCGCGTCTTACACAGAGAAGATACGATACCTGCGCGATTCGTCTGGTCGCACCAGCCTCAAATGAACCGTACATACAATATCGTGCCTGCAAAACAAAGAAACTCAACAAGCACAACATATCTAACAGCATACGTTCAATGTGATATCGAATGTAGACAATCACGGTGTTGATAGAAAAGTGCATCGCAATGCGGGAAGAAACGCTCGTTTCGGCGAGGGCGACTCGATCGCAACCTCCGGTCCACCTCCCGGAGAGGTTATAGCATGTTCAGAAGGATATACCTCATTTTCGATGAGTAAACGATGAGACATGCATTGGAAGTTGAAGCTGAAGTTCCGGCGGAGCGATTTCACTACAAAAAGTGCACTTCTCTTGTACTTTTTCAGGTCTCGGGGACTCCAATCCTCCTCAAAATTTGCAGGGACCTTGGAGGGCATGTGGGGAACACCACCGGCCAGTTTTATTGGGAGAGGGAGGCCACCGGCTATTTCTTGAAAAGTGAATGGCCGGCCTGCCAGAAAAACTGGCCGGCCGACCACTTTGCCAAATCCGGGGGCAATTTTGTCCTTTTAGTCTCTTTTTTATAAATACACTTATCCAAACACTTTGAGCTCATAAGTGCAGCTCCGAAATCCTCCTCTCTAGCTTCCCAAACCATTTTCTCCCTCAGATCTGGGCTTTATACGCGTTTTCCAACGTCCCACGCAAGTTGTTTTCGCGAAATCTTTCAGTTTCAAGCACTTTGAACCGATTAAATTTTGGTTTCGGGGCTTCTTTTCTCATTTTCGCCACTTGAGGTGAGTTTGTCTCAATATTTGGAAGATTTTCTCGGGAGTTGACTTTTGTTGACTTTTTCATTTCCCGAGAGTTGACTTTTGTTGACTTTTTCTAATTTTGGCTCATTTTTGCCCCTTTTACAGATTTCTTGAAATGGCGGGTCAATTTCCCCACGGCGGAGGTTCTCCAGGTGCCAGAGGCGAGCCTGACATCATGTCCTTGCCTCCGAGGGTTCGCCCCTTTATCCCTGAGAGGTACGACCCACCAGTACACGTTCTCCCGCGGGCTGTTTTCCACTATTTCACCGACTTTGACGAGCGAGCACTCGGGGATCTCCTTTTGCGGGAGCCAGAGTATCATCTCTCCTATGAGGCACGAGAGGTATTTAATTCGTTCTTAGCTTTTCTGTAACGTATTATGAATTTTTCATGCATTCTGTTTGCACTCTGAACACTCGGTCTTATCACTTGAATTCCTGAGCACTCAGTCCATAAATTGATTCTGAACACACGGCACACATCGTTGAGGGTTGAACACGCAGCCCAACACACTGATTTTCTGAACACACAGCCCAAATTGATGGTGAACACGCAGCACACACTGATTGAGATTTGAGCACGCAGCCCAAACACTAATTTTCTGAACACACAGCCCAAATTGATGGTGAACACGCGGCACACACTGAATGAGAGTTGAACATGCAGCCCAAAACATTGATTTTCTGAACACACAGCCCAAATTGATTGTGAACACGCAGCCCACTTATTGATTGGGATTTGAACATGCAGCCCAAACACCAATTTTCTGAACACGCAGCCCAAACACCAATTTTCTGAACACACAGTCCAAAACACTGATTTTCTGAACACACAGCTCAAATTGAAGGTGAACACGCAGCCCACACTGATTGAGATTTGAACACGCAGCCCAAATCACTAATTTTCTGAACACACAGCCCAAAACACTGATTTTTTGTTTTGAACACACAACCCAAATTGATTGTGAACACGCAGCCCACACTGATTGAGATTTAAACACGCGGCCCAAATACTGATTTCTGAACACACAGCCGAAATTGATTTTCTGAACACACAGCCCAGATTGATTGTGAACACGCAGCCCACGCTGATTGAGATTTGAGCACGCAGCCCAAATCACTAATTTTCTGAACACACAGCCCAAATTGATTTTTTGTTTTGAACACACAGCCCAAATTGATTGTGAACACGCAACCCACACTGATTGAGATTTGAACACGCGTCCCAAACACTGATTTTCTGAACACACAGCCCAAATTGATTTTTTGAACACACAATCCAAATTGATTGTGAACACGCAGCCCACGCTGATTGAGAGTTGAACACGCAGCCCAAATCACTAAATTTCTGAACACACAGCCCATAAATTGATGGTGAACACGCAGCACACACTGATTGAGAGTTGAACACACAGCCCAAACACTGATTTTCTGAACACACAGCCTAAATTGATTTTCTGAACACACAGCCCAGATTGATCGTGAACACGCATCCCACGCTGATTGAGAGTTAAACACGCAGCCCAAAACACTAATCTTCTGAACGCACAGCCCAAATTGATTTTCTGAACACGCAGCCCAATTTGAAAGTGAACACGCAGCCCACTTATTTTATTTTGCACGCAGCCTATTCATTTTATTTGCACGCAGCCCATTCATTTTATTTCCACGCAGCCCCTTCATTTTATTTGCACGCAGCTTATTTATTTTATGCTGAAACATGTGTTCATTCTGAATGCAGGTGACTTCTCGCACCGTGCGGGGGTATGGCTCTACCGCGGCGAGAGACTGGTATGCTGAGCTCCCGGAGGCTGTCTGGGATTTGGTTGACTTAGCGGGGTTCGGGCCCTTCTGTACTGGGTTATCTCGTTGTCCTGCTAGGAGGACGTTGATGGCCGCCCTAGTGGAGAAATGGTGGGACACCACCAACTCTTTCCATTTCTCTGCCACTGGGGACATGACTATGACCCCTTTTGACTTCGCTGTATTGACCGACCTTGATGTGGGAGGTTGGGCGATCCCATATGATGAGGACATGGGCCAGTGGGAGGCCGCTTGGATATATCTGCTAGGGGCTTGCCCGCCTGTTGACAGAGCTTCGGGGAGAGTCCGATACACCTGGTTCTCTTCCCACTTCCGGCGGGTGGAGATGGAGCCCGGGACTCCTGAGGAGGTGGCACAGTATGCTCGCGGTTTTTTGATGTTCCTCTTCGGGACCACTTTGTTTGCCGACGGAGGGAACATTGTTGGGCTTTATCTGTTGAGTGCCTTGGTGGACCTGTCACAGGTCAGGCGGTATGACTGGGGTGGTGCCGGCTTGGCCACCCTTTATTGCTACATGAGCGCGACCTCATGCGGACGGGAGGACTTACTTGGCGGCTATTGGAGAGCCTGGGAGGTACTTTCTGCCCTTTTGATTTATATTTCTGCCCCTCATTACCTACACATCGCACACACGGCGCACTTTATACTCTGTATCGTGTATTTTGCCCTCAGCATTCCATATTCTGCTTTGTTTTCTACAGTTATGGGTCTATGTATATTTCCCGACATTGGCCCTAGAGTTGATGGTAGCGGGAGCTCTCGTGACCCCGTACTCACTTGTGTTTGAAGGCCAGCACCGGCCAAGACCTCGGGAGTCTCTCCTTTACCTGCGACAGTATTTTGACACGGTGCGCTCATCGGAGGTACTTCAGAACTCTTAGTTCTTTCTGTTTTCATCTTTGATTTGTCCTGTACATCTTCGATTTCTGCTTGGTTTATGCACCTGTTATCTGCAGATTACATGGCAGCCCTGGGCGTCCTTAGGTGAGGGTCTCCGATTCCAGTTTGCCGGAGGGTGGGGTGCCTCCCGGTACAGGCTCCTGTTCGAAGGGCTGGTTGGTAGGGCCTTCTTTTTGGGGGAGCGTTTCTTGCCTCAGGTCTGGGGGTACACTTCTCAGGACCCTCCCTCAGCACCCCCAGTCGACATGCGGATTACCGATGTACTCATTTCCCGGGATGTCGTGAATGCTATGTTGGGTACTGATGCTTTGCTACATCTTGAGGAGGGGGATTACGCTACTTACCGTCACACATACCTGATACCCCCGTTGACGGGAGTTCGTACTCCGATGATGAGGCCTGTTAGTATGCCATCTTCGAGCCAGGCCCGGGCTCGGGCTGCAGACGCCCCTTCCACCAGCAGGGCTGGTACATCTAGAAGTGGGGGTGGATCGGTTCCCCCGATTCCTTCGACTTTTTCTCATCCTGGGTGGCCGGACATGCCGACCGAGCTGATGGGGTGGCAGTATGGGACTACCTCTCCGATTCCGATTCCGATCCCGATAGAGCCTCTGATGCCCGGTCATCGATATGTCAGAGACCCCGACTCGCCACCGATATGTTTTACAGCTTTGGTTCATCACTCAAATATTTGGACGTTCATTCCTTTATTGACACCCTTGCCTTTGCATCTGTAGCCCCCTGTTGAGTACATGGATTAGGTGCTCGAGATGGTAGCCTCACTTGAGGGGATGGTCCTGCGGAGGGAGGCACAGTTGTCTATCATGGGCTTCCAGGTACCCTTTAGTTTTTTGGCATTTATCATACTTCTGATGACATGCTGATTTCTACTGCATTGATAGGCTACTTGTGTAGAGCACATCTGACACACACCCACTTGTACACTGTGTTTACATGCACCCACTTCATGTAGTTTTTGCATGTATCCGCATCTGATGTACATATTTGGACTGATGTATTTAATTTGAACTCTTTGTTCTCAGATGCCTCCGGTATATGCTCAGCCGCTGGCCGGGCCACCTGGGCCTTCTCGGGGAGTTGGGCCATCCAGGCCTTTTCACGGAGCTAGGCCCTCCAGGCCTTTCCGGGGAGTTGGGCCATCCAGGCCTTTTCAAGGGGAGGGGTCGTCTCGCAGACGTAGAGCACATATTGTGGAGGAGGAGCCTGGTGAGGATGAGGAGGAGGAGGTTGCAGACCGTCAGTCGGAGACATCTGTTGATAGAGAGGACAGCTCCGGCCTTGGTTTTGGGATTGGAGGCGAGGCTGAGGGGGATCCCGAGGATGACGGCTCCGATTCAGATGATGGCGATGGCGATGGTGGCGGAGAGTCTATTCCGCAGAAGAGGACGAAGAGGGCCTCTTATTATTGCTCTTGAGAGCACAGATGCGGCTGTTCCCTGTTTTATTTATCTTTTTGCTAGTAGTTATAGCACATTGTACATTATCAGGCAGTTTTATTTTTTGTAAAACTTGTGCCTTAATTTGTAAAATGTTGTAACAAGCAAGGCATGATGGGATGAAACAGTTTTTGAAAAAAGTATTGTATTTTAAACTTTTTGCATCATATCGCATCATTCTGCATCATAATGAGATTGAATAGAAATGTGTATTGTGCACTTTGCCCAGTCAGGTAGTGAACCGACGCAACAACTTAACTTTCTAAGATATAACAAAACCTTAGCAAGTTTACAACTCGATAAACAAAATACAATAATGTTGATAACTTGATAAACAAGACTCAAACAAAAAACAAAGAGTAACAACTCAAAATCACGAAACACGACAGCTCGACAAACAACTCGATAAGCAAAACGACAACTCGATAAACAAAACAACAACTCAATAAACAAAACAACAACTCGATGAACAAAACTTAACAAAATGAAGTGTACTTCGGACGATCTGGGCAACGGAACGCATCCGAAACAGAGAGAAATAGAGGTCTACAACACATCCGTTGCATGGGTATGCTTGAAACTTTCTCTCGGAGGGTAAAACAGGGCCAAAGACACACATTGGAGCATGGCCGGCCACTTTTGGGAGCCGACCGGCCAGATTTAGGGGGTCATCGGCCAGTTTTGAAACAAGAAATGGCCGGCCTGCCAGAAAAGATGGCTAGCCGGCTACTTAACTCAGCAACCGCCCAATTTTTGACACTTGTCCCCCTGAATAGTGTTTTTTCCTCTTTAAAAGCCTTAGCTCCATGTTTTGATTCAATTCATCTTAGTTTTGCACAAAAATGGAAGCGTTTCTCGTTGAAAACCTCACAGCTTGGATCGCTTCTCTAGATGGCTCGGAAAAGTTGAACTTCCGGGGTTTTGGCTTGAATGCACTATTCACGTTGAGCCGCACCCCGCTACATCTCCCTTTCCTCCATGCCGCGGCAAGGTTTTGGAACCCGGTGACGCATGTCTTTAGCTTCGGCGGTCAAGAGGTATGTCCAACTTTTGAAGATTTTCAAGTTTTGATGGAGTCTGAATGTCATGAAGAGATCTTGCCCTAGTTCCGCTTTGGCCACGCCCAAGCTTTAGGGCGGATGTGTGGACTCACCGCGCATGATGCTCGGTCTCTGATCTGTAATGGGGAATTGGATATCCTTGGTTTGATTCACCGCTTTTCTGACGCTGGTGACCGCAACAACCATTATTGGCAAGGTTTCTGGCAACACGCCCTTTGCTTGTGCCTCTTGCCTCACTTTCTGCTTTCCCTGGGCTTTGGCGGGTTTAGCATTCATCTGATTAAAGTTGCTCAAGGCTTGAAAGAAGGTAAAAGCTGCATCGCCATGACCCTGGCAGAGACGCTGATGGGCTTGGATCCTATCTATTGCCGGGAGACGACTAGATTTGCTGGGAGCCCACTGCTGCTGCAGGTAATGTTTCCCACCCAATCTTACATATGTATTTGCTCACATCACTCGGCCCTCAGGCTCGATTTTTCTCACAAAAACCCTTTTCTCGCTTTTCCCTCACCGTACATCTCTCTATTCTTTACTCTCTCATTTTTCATCCCTCCCCAGGTATGGTTAATGGACAAATTGCAGGTTGTGGACTCTTGCCCAGCCTACTCAGCTCAAGGCTATTTCTTTTGACAGCGCCTAGTCGATGCCCCTGATGAAAGGTGGTGGTTTGACAGGATGTGCAATTTGTCCGCAGATCGCATTGCTTGGCGTTGTCCTTGGCTCAATCTCCCGGCAATGAGCTATAGCATGTGCAGGCTGGTCGGGATCCAGTTGATTGGTCTGACCCACTGTGTGTTCTATTTTCCGTTCCGGTTCCTGCGCCAGTTCGGTTATGATCAGATTTGCCTGCCAGAGGGGATTGAGTACCCGGCTGCTTTTCCGGTCCGAGGTGCACAGCTTACCCGATATGCCACATCATGGAGGACTAGAGAGCTCCTGGCCCCTGCTCCCACTTTTAGTTGCACTTTGTCTGACGAGTGCTTGGATTGGCTCAATGAGGAGGCACAAATTGGGCCTAGCTTGGCATCAGAGGCTTCGACCAGCTCTGGGAGGGGGCGCAGGGACACTTGACTTGACTATGCCTCGGATTTATTGCTTTATTAGTACTTTCAAGTTTTCTTTATGAATGTAATAAAAAGCAACTTCGATTGTATGCAAGAGCAGGAGAACTCTGTTTTGAAATCAATGAAATTGAAGGTTGTGGTACTGAAAATTTTCCGCTTTGGTCCAAAAATGGTCTTAGTTGTAAAGAGATTAATTTGAACAAAGTCAACTTTTACTAAAAACTTTTCAAAACTATTTTCGATATGGATCAGAACTGGACACGCCTAAGATCTGTCACTGAGATACACAATCCCGGATCCTAGCAACTGGAAAGTTGCCCCTAGTCTGAACAGTACCGCGACAGCGTGTGGCAACGGAAAGTTGCCCCTAGTTTGAATAGCACTGCACCGGAGATTGCGATAAATGCTGATGGATAAAGATGACTGAGATGGTCAAAATGGACAAAGTTGATCGGGGAAAAGTTTATGGCTGAACGTCCGGGTGAAGTTGCCTACGTATCCCAAAGATGGGAATCAAGCCTTACGTAGTTCAGGCTTAGGTTCACTCAGGTATTTTCACTCTCATTTTACGCTCTAACTTTTGCCAAGGTCGCCCTTTGCGGGTTTTCAACCTTGCGAGCTCAGTTTTTATATTTTCCAATTTTTTGTGCTCTAACTTTTGCCTAGGCGCCCTTTCGGGCTTTTGGCCTAGCGAGCCTCTCAGGGGTAAATTTCTTCAACTTGTCCATGTTGATCGGTTGAGAGAACTCTAGGCCATCTAGATCCATCCAAAACCACAGCTCCACCAGACCAGATAGC
Organism: Camellia sinensis; assembly: GCF_004153795.1. Taxonomy (NCBI): domain Eukaryota; kingdom Viridiplantae; phylum Streptophyta; class Magnoliopsida; order Ericales; family Theaceae; genus Camellia; species Camellia sinensis. The sequence goes on along the minus strand of NW_021027820.1, from coordinate 835,718 downwards.
TTTGATGATGTAGGGACCAGTCCAATTGGGTTTGAACTTGCCTTGGGTGTGGATGGGAGCTCGGTTGTCCTTGAGCCCAATTCCTTCCTTTAGATTCCTGGACTTAACTTTCTTTGTTGAAAGCCCGGGCAATTCTACGCTGAATAGCCTTGAACATGGTACAGTGCTTTCAATCTTCTTTTCGTCAAAAAGCATGAGTTCCTCAATCTGCTTCTTGCTGCCATCTGCTTCGGCTATTTGACACTCAGCCAATACTCGTAACGACGGAACCTCAATCTCGATAGGTAGAACAGCCTTCATCCCATAAACCAATGAATACGGAGTCGCTCCGGTAGAAGTTCTGATTGAAGTCCTGTAGCCCTACAGAGCAAATGGCAGCTTATCTGGCCAATCCCGGTAGGCTTCCACCATCTTCTGCAATATGTGTTTGATATTCTTGTTGGCGGCCTCGACCGCTCCGTTGGTTTGCGACCGGTATGTAGATGACTTATGGAAAGCCACGTTGTATTTCTCCAACAAGTCAATCACTTCCTTCTTGAAGTGGGAACCATGATCTGAAACGATCTCGTTCGGGACCCCATAGCGACAAATGATGTTGTTTCTGATAAACTTTGCAACGTGTGACGCCTTCAACACCGTATACGATTGGGCCTCGACCCACTTCGTGAAATAATCTATCGCAACCAGGATGAACTCATGCCTATTCGACTCCTTCGGAGTGACAGCCCCGATCACATCGATTCCCCAAACTGAAAATGGCCATGGCAAAGTCATGTTGTACAGCTTCGACGGCGGGATGTTCATGCGGTTTGCATGAATCTGACACTTGTGGCATCGCTGAACAAAACTAATACAATCCTCCTCCATGGTGGACCAGTCGTAACCCTGTCTGAGGATCTTCCGTGCTAGCATTACCCCGTTCATATGCGCACTGCATTCTCCTCCATGGATGGCCTCCATCAGGCGCTTTGATTCCTCGGCTTCAACACACAGCTTGTGCATTCCCAGATGACCTCTCTTATACAGCTTACCCCCACAGATGATGAATTGGACGGCCATTCTTCTGAATGCCCTTTTATCCTTGGCATTTACCCCTGGCGGGTATGCTTCCTTTTCCAAGAAATTTCAAATGTCATAATACCAGGGGTTTTGGTCCTGAACCTCATCTATAGCAGCAATCGACTCGTAGGCCGGTGCGAATTTCTGGTCAATGACGACTGGACGCATCCGGATTCCAAACGGGATGTCTATCATGGAAGATAGAGTTGCTAAAGAATCTGCGAACCTGTTGTTCTCTCTTGGAAGATGAGCAAAGTTTAGCTTTTCAAACCGAGGGATTAACAAGTCCAAGGTTTGGTGGTACATCATCATCTTTTCTTATTTGACTTTCCAGTCTTCGTTTGCCTGAGATACAACAAGGTTTGAATCCCCGATGACGTCCAAACGTCTTGCCCCTAGTTCCAGGGCCGCTTCTAGGCCGGCAATGCACGCTTCATATTCTGCTTCGTTGTTCGAGACTTTGAATCGGAGTTTGAAGGCTAGAGGGATACGGGAATTGTCGGGTGCTATCAGCAACACCCCTATCCCATACCCGTACTGATTTGATGCTCCGTCAAAGTACATCGTCCAATATTCGTCGTCGATGTGCAAAATGGCTTCATTTGGGAATAAGTACTCCACTGCTTCACCTTCTTCGACTGGATGATTGGCCAAGAACTCTGTCACTGCTCTTCCTTTCACTGACTTGCGTGTCACATATTTCAGATCGAATTCGGAGAGCAACAGCAGCCAACGAGCTAGCCTACCTATAAGTGCCGGTTTCTCGAAAAAGTATTTGATGGGATCCAGTCGTGAAACCAACATTACGGAGTGAGCTAACAAGTAGTGCCGCAGCTTCCTGGTAGCCCATACCAAAGCTAAGCAAGCCTTCTCGAGCGGAGTGTAGCGGGTCTCGTAGTCCAACATCTTCTTGCTCAGATAGTAGATGGCCCTCTCCACCTTATCCTCTGATTCTTGTGCGAGCATGCAGCCTATTGTAGTCTCAGTCACTGAAAGGTACAATATCAACGGTTTCCCCGGCTCTGGTGGTGACAACACGGGCGGGTTCCGTAAATATTCTTTGATCTGTTCAAAAGCAGCTCTGCATCGGCCGTCCCATTGGAACTTCTTGCCTTTCTTCAGGAGACCAAAAAGTGGATCACAAGTCAAGGTTAATTTTGAGATAAACCGTCTTATGAATTGCACTTTACCCAGAAAGCCTCGCACCTCCTTTTCAGTCCTTGGTGGTGGCATTTCTAAGATGGCCTTGATTTTTGAAGGGTCGACCTCGATGCCCCTTTGTGTAATCAGAAATCCCAGCATTTTTCCCGTTGTAACGCCGAATGTACATTTCTGAGGATTTAGCCGCAACCGGAATTCCCTGATCCTTTGAAAGAACTTTTTCAAGGCGGTGTAGTGGCCCTCTCTTTCCTTGGACTTGACAATCATGTCGTCCACATACACCTCAACCTTTTTGTGGATCATGTCGTGCAATATTGTGGTTGCGGCCCGTTGATAAGTAGCTCTGGCATTCTTCAACCCAAACGGCATTACTCTGTAGCAGTATGTTCCCCACGGGGTGGTGAATGCAGTCTTTTCTCTGTCTTCTGGTGCCATTACTATCTGATTGTACCCTGAGAAGCCATCCATGAATGAAAGCAAAGCATGCCCTGCTGTGAAGTCCACCAACTCATCAATATGCGGCAAGGGGAAGTCGTCCTTTGGACTAGCTCTGTTCAAATCCCTGAAATCTACGCATACCCGGATCCTGCCATTCTTCTTCGGCACTGGAATGATGTTGGCCAACCAAGTCGGGTATTCGGATACCAGCAGGAAGCCTGCATCGATTTGCTTGGTGACCTCTTCTTTGATCCTGAGAGCCCAATCCGGGCGGATCCTTCTGAGTTTCTGCTTGACAGGTCGGGCCTCGGGGTCAAGGGGGATCCGGTGCTGTACAATCTCAGGATCAATCCCAGGCATATCTTCGTAGGACCACGCGAAAACATCTTTGAAATCTTTTAGTAAAGCGACTAAGCGCTCGCGTTCCTTCGAAGACAACGTGGACCCGATCTGGACCAGCCGCGGGTCCTCCTCAGTACCAATATTCATGGTAATGATTTCATCTGTTAAGGGTTTGACAAATCTCTCCTGCTCCTGCTCAATTAAACGTTGCAAAACCGGAGGAATTTCGTCCTCGTCGTTTTCATCAAAATTTTGAAAGTCTGAGTTTATGCAATAAATTAAGGGCACAGAAAAGTACTTAGAAACCATAGTTACTTGATTCTCATTAAGCACATCCAAATCGTCCGAAATCTCGATTACAACAGACTCAAACGAGAAAGAAAAAGACAACCTAGACATAACTGTGGCATCCGGGTTATCATCCCCAGGATTACCAGACTCAGACTCAGTCGAGCTAGAACCTGATTCTGACTCACAGGACTCGGTGGAATCAGATTCCGGCTCACTACCTGACCCGGTGTTGCTGGACAAAAATCCCTTCTCGTACTGCCAAGTGAGAGAGGGTGCGATAGATGCATCAAAAATAGTCGCTGGAAGGCCCACAGCTGTTTCAATCCCAATCATGGAAACCGAGGAGTTATCCCCCAAGCACTTTTGGTCGATCGAAGGATCTGAAAGTAGACATGCCAGTGCTACCCCCATCTCAAGTTCGGTGCTCTCGGAATCCACTGCCTTACACTGCCCAACCTCAGCTGATGGGTCTATATGCTCTTCGGCAACGTCATCCCCGGGTAGTTGCAAGTCGAAGAAGATCTCGAAACCAAGCATGCGCTTCCTCTCCGCGTTCAGCCATGGTTCTGGGAAGCCGCAAAATGGAAAGTCTTCCCCCTCCCGGACGAAGCATCCGTTTAGGGTACCCTGAATGGGCCGATGCATTAATTCAAAAGGCTTCCCAGCCTTCTTTGCTCTGGCTCTCCCAGCTATCTCTTTACCCTTCCTCACCCAGTCCCCTTTGGTGGGCAGATAACCCAATCCAAAGGTGTAAGGGTTGTGTGGCACTTCGGCCAATGCTGCGACGCCTTTCCGGCCGCTTTTTCCCAATCCCATTCCGGGGATGTGTTGTAACTTGTTCATGAGGTAGACGGATTGAGCACTAACGTACACCCCCTCATTCACAGCCATAATATTCTGCACCACTCGAGCCTCAGCCAAAGTGAACCCTGATAAGAACACATCCTCAGTGCCATGCTCGATTTCCAAGAATGGTGTGGACACTTCCGGCGGCGGATGGATTGATGAATTCCCGAAGACAATATCCACCCCCTTCCCGTGAGGGTACTTCAACATCTGATGTAAAGTGGAAGAGACTGCCCTGACCTGGTGCAACCACGGTCGCCCCAAAAGTAGGTTGAAGGTTGCGGGAACGTCCAAGACATGGAATTCAACATTGTATTGTCCGGGACCAACCTGGGTCTGAATTTTGACAGTCCCCATCACTTCCCTGCTATTATTTTCGTACGCTCTGATCACTTGAGTAGTCGGCACGAAGTCCCCGGGCTTCAACCCGATTGCATACGCTGTTCTGGTTGGGCAGACGTTGATGGCAGACCCGGTATCAATAAGTACCACCGGTATCCACTTGTCTCTACATTCCACGAAAATATAGAGGGGTTTGTTGTGATTTATGCCCTCAGGCAGTAGTTCTTTGTCTGAAAAGGTTAATGCCGGGGAACCTCCTCCCGGAAAAACCAGCCCAACCAGCTGTTCTGGTGTAGTATCATGGAGAGTTTGGACTTGTCCATAGCAGATAAGACATCTTGTCTATGTACTCGCGATGCCATAAGCAGTCCCCAGATGGAGATGTCTGCTTGTATCTTCTTTAGCTGTTTCAGCACAGCTTCCTCTTCGATCTGCTTCTCCTTTTGTTTCTCAGCTTCTTTATCCTTCCCGGATGCCTCGGGTTGGTCTAGGTGCGAGGGCTTGAAGTACCGCCCACTTCTTGTCATGTGATCAACCTCATCGAGGTACCAAGTGTCATCCGATTGATTGCTTCCCCAGTCTTCGTCTGTGTGGGCAAGATATAAGTCATCGTCTTCCCACCACATTCCGTTGGCATTCAAAAGGCACCTGTCTGGTTCGGGCATGTTTATACTCGCAGCACTTTCAGCCTGCATGCCCACAGCATCCTCTGTTCTTGTGCGTGTGGCACTTTCGATCCCCTCATGGATTTTGGCTTTCCCGGTTCTCTCAGAACCCTGTTGTTCTACCTGCGTCAGTGCAGTTTGTTGTTCAACTTTCCCTGCATTCACAATGCTTCCGTCCTGAGCGAAATTCTTCGTACCGGCGCTCTCCGGCAATGTAACCTGACTTCCGGCCCTTCCGGCCACAGCTGATACTCTCGCCCCTACGGGGCCCTGTTCTGGTTGGGATTCTCCCACCACATCTGGTTGATCATCGAGCCATCCAGTGGCCTCTGCCGATTCCTCATAGTCAAACCAGTTGACTGCCGCGTCCCCTGATTCTTGATCATCGAAAAATTGTAGGTTGGAAAAGTCCTCCTCCACAGCTGTCAGATCATTTGCCCCTCGCTCAAATCCATCCCCCTGGATCACACATAGCTCTTCATTCTCTGGCAATTCTATACCCAGCCCAATCTGGCTTGTTGACAAGATGTACTCACTCGGATCATAGACTTCCCCAGCAAAACTCTGTTCAGTCCCAGACTCATCAATTCCATTCTTTCCTGAAGTCTGCCCTGCCCCATCTTCGATGGTCACCACCGTCGGCTCTGGTTGGGTTGTGGAGATGTCCAAAGATTGACTCTTTTGGGAGGTGGAGTTTGGTTGTGTGTAGGGAGGGGGTTGGTTGTGACGTTGGGTTTTTCTGGTGGCAAAATCACATTTATGTCAACGAGGTCTTGAATCTCGTGACGCAGCCTGAAACATTGGTCAGTATCATGACCGTGCTGCTGGTGATATGCACAGTACTTGGCTGGGTTGTGAGAGGGAGGGAGTGGATTCGGCAATGGCCTCGGCTCTAGGGGTTTTAGGTGCCCCTTTCTGATCAAGACCCACAGAGCCTTAGACAAAGGCATGTATAGTGGGGTGAAGGTTCTTTGGCCTCTGGGCTGGTATTTAGAGGTTTGAGTATTACTTCCAGATGCACCAGAGAAGGGTGTGGTTGCCATGGGCCTTGGAAGGGGAGGGGGAATGGTGGTGACCATGCTGACCTCCGAAGCTCTTGCGGTTGCAGCGCCACTCGGGCCTGCATTGTTGTTACGGTTGAATATTCTCCAGGGTTGCTCCCTGTCTTGGTCAATCAGACCTTGCTTCATCGCGTCTTCGATTTGTACCCCCATCTCATGTAGATCCGAAAAAGTAGAAAAGGGGAGTACAATCATTTTCTGCATCAATTTTGGTTGGAGATTGCGCACAATCATCCTGATTTGGTCCTTATCAGTGGGCCTCAAAGTCATCATCGACGCCTTTGCCCTCCACCGAGTTACAAAATCTGAGAAAGTTTCCTTGGGCTCCTGCTTTGTCGTTTCGAGATCACGAGTTGTAATCTCGATCTGGGTGTTGTACGAGTACTGTGCGACAAAGGCCTCGGCCATTTCATCCCAACTCCTCTTTACCTTGTCTTCTAACTTCGCGTACCAGATAGCGGTCACACCCGACAGGATTCGGCCGAACAGCGAAAGCTTTTGTGGTCGGGTTAGGCCCATTGGCCGTAGGATGTCTGAGAATAGCCGAAGATGGACCATGGGGTCCCTGGACCCGTCGAAGCGGTCAATTTACGGCATCTTGAACCTATCGGGCAATGTCACGGCCACGTCGGTATATCCATCCTCGATATCCGGAATAGCCTTTACTCCTTGTGATTTCTTGAAGAGCTTCTCAAGCTTGCTCAGTTTCAGAGCTATATGGTCTATTTCGAACTCGAAGGGGGAGTCCGGGTGGTTGGGTGTATGGGTCTTGGACAGTTGAGGAGGAAGCGGGGGCGGAGTTGGCCCCGTTAGAAGGTTCGTGTCCTCTTGTATGTTTTGGATATTTGGCACGGTGTTCTGGGTGTTTGGCAGAGCATTCTGGACAGTAGGTGCCTGCTCAGGTAACGGAGCCCCTGGCGGAGGAGGAACTTGATGTGAAGCAGATGCCGCATTCTGCTGTTGCAGTCTAGTGATTAGCTCGGCCTGCTGGGCCATGATCGCAGCCTGCTGTTTGGAGAATTCCGCTTGACGGCGGCATCCTCCTGCATTTGTCTCATGCTCTCCTATATCTGGCGTATCAGGGCTTCCATCCCTGATGTATTTTGCTGATCCATCCGACTAACTGGTATGTCTATTTCTATAGCAACAATCGAGACCTCAGCCCTATTGTCCTCCGATGGAGTAACCCACTGTTTTGGCAACCTCTGTTCTGATACACTGCGCTTTCTCGGCCTTCTTCTGACAACTGGGGGTAGAGAATGAAACACTGGCTGTCCGTCAATTAGATCTTCGGATCGATTAAGTCGACGACCTCGTGTCCAAAGTGCTTGGGGAATATCTACTGGGTTGGAAGCAATTGTGCTAGAACTGCCCTAGTAAAAAGATAAATAAAGCAAAATAAGGAATGAAATAAACATATAAATAGACAGCATAACAGCTTAAAATAAATGCATGACACACAGCCGGGCATAACAACACACGGTCGACAAGCTGAATACACACTGTCCTCCAACACTGATTATTATCCCTGAATCACTGCCCCCCAAACTGAATCTCTGATACCCGCAGATAACTGATTCTCAAATACTGACTGATGCCCGCAGGCCCGATGCCCAAACTCATAAACTGATACATGCATTCCCTGTAGAGACGCACTCTAAAAGCACATAACAGATAAGTGAGAGCCAAAACACCCCTATGTTGGGGTAGGGTTTCCCTGTCCTATTTTGTCAGGAGCTAGGGTTTCACTACGCACGCAGCGGTTTCAAACAACCTATAAACGGGTAAGCAACCTGTCCTAGTTTGGAATCAAGTAAACACCATAATTACATATCTGCCATCATGCAA
>NW_021027820.1:763558-820457 GCF_004153795.1 Camellia sinensis | reverse complement strand
AATTACATTTTTGTCGGCGATTTTTTATTCAAACGGGGGCTTTTTTTTCTTTTCCTATTCAGCTTCCCAAAAAAAAAGAGCTGCTGAAAAAAAAATTAAAAAAAAAATTGCTGCTGGAATATGCTGAAAATTGCTGCTGTTGCTACTGTAGAAAAAATATACCTAATGATAAAGATCTTGACAGGGGTGGACTCATAAAGGCTACAGCCCACCACTTAGGGCCCAATACATAATCCAATTAATGAAGCTCAGCACTACTGAAGCCCCACATAGCAATAAGAACCAATGGCATCAAGGCACATGGCAAGAGAAAGGCAAGCCACGTCAACAGACAAAGATCTGCAAAGTTATTGCTACGCCATATCGCCATTAATGAGGCCCCTTACAGCATTTATTGCGATAACCCCTCTCTGTCGGGACAGCACGCCCTCACCCTGAACAAGGTAAGCTACAGCATAGACTTTGGGCCAAGGTGACAGGTCGGAAGGGACAACAAAATGATTACCAGAGCATATAAGCGGCCGTTGAAGACAAGAAGAAGGTTAAGTTTTTTATCACTACTCCATTTCTATATTCCACCTCACACTCTAACTTGCTCGTCGAAGGGTTCGCTGGGGGACTCCCCGTTCCCCGTTGAACTCTTGTGCAGGATTTCTGGTGGGTTTGGTCATTCGGACATAGACTCGAGGAGCGTGGATTAGTCCAACCTGTTCTACCATCACGAACTGAAACATCAGTTGGTGCCGTCTGTGGGAAAGCTTTGCTTCGCGCACCAGTTGTGTTCATTGTCGCCGGAGACCCTGTCCCAATAACCCTTTCCTGCTACCCATCAAAGTGTATGGTCACGACTAGATCCATGGCTTCTCACCAGGATGCTGCCGACCACCAAGCCGACCTCCCCAATCCAAACAACCCCTCACAGTATTTCATCGAGCTTACCAACAGCAATAACCGCATGGCCAAGCAAAACCAAGCACTGATTAATGCTCTACTCCAAAGAAAACTTCCTATGCCCCCTCCACCACCTCCTGATATTCCCCCAACCCAGAACGAGCCCCGAGCCATACTATCTCGCAGGCTAATCCACCTAACTTGGAAGGCTTGCAGCCCCCTCTCCCGGGTATAAACCTGCCACCCCGGGGCCCAGTACAATCGGTCCCGGCACCAACCCCTGAAAGAGAGGCCAGCAGCGTCCAGCCCCGCTCCCCTCTGGAGGTGACAACATCCCTCTCTAGGACGCAGAACTTCGAGCCATGAAGCTCCAACTCCAAGGGGTCACGCGGAACATACAACATAAACCATCTACCACAGCCAACTCCCCATTTGTTGCCTCCATCAGGGACAAGCCTCTCCCTCCTAAGTTCAAAATGCCCACCATCGACTCTTTTGATGGTACAACGGACCCAGTTGATCACTTGGAGACCTACAGGACCCTCATGATCCTCCATGCATTCCCCGACGAGATCATGTGGCGGGCTTTCCCCGTAACACTAAAGGGGTCGGCTCGACTTTGGTTTAGTCAACTCCCAGCAGACTCCGTCTCCACTTTCCAGCACCTCAGTGACTCCTTCCTCAGCCATTTCATAGGAGCCCAACACCAACGACGTCCAGCAACCCAACTCCTTAATATCCGTCAGACCGAGGAGGAGTCGCTGTGCATCTTCGTTACCCGCTTCAACACCGAAGCCTTGTAGGTAGCAGAAAACGATGACAAGGTCATCCTTACAGATTTCATGGCCGGCCTACGGTCATCTGATTTCCTTTTCTCCTTCTCAAAAAACCCTCCAACCTCTATGGCAGCCCTACTCTCCAAAGCCCAAAAATACATAAACGCAGAAGATTCCCTAGCCGCTCACCAAGACCCTATAGCAAAAAACCCGACCTCCCGCGAATAGTGAAAAGACTCAGAAGCCAAACACACCCAGTACAATAACCAGACACCGCATTATACTGACCGACCCCCCCGAGCCGACCGGTCGACACCAGCCTGACCTCCCGGTCGGTTCGAGTGGTACACGCCCCTTAATTCCCCCATGGAACAAGTCCTCAATTACATCCAGCGGGATTACCCCATCAAATGGCCCCAACCATCACGAACCCCCTCCAATCGGAAAGACCAGTCCAAATATTGTCGTTTTCACCAAGACCACGGCCATAATACCGATGAGTGTATTAACCTCAAGGATCAGGTCGAGACCTTAATACGTCAGGGACGTCTTAGCCAGTTCATGGATACCCATCCTCAACAGAGGCAAAGGCTAAGCCCATTAGAAACAACCGTCGGCGCACCCCTCCCAAGCAGCCAGCCTAACCTAACTGAGGCTGTGATCGCCCTCCATAGCAACCTCGGGCACAAGGTAATCCCGCCCCACCTGTTGGAGAAATCAGAGTTATTTCCGGCGGGCTTGCATGTGGAGGACCATCCCGCTCGGCTCAGCTGGCAAAACTCAAGAAAATCAGGCAAGGCTCAGACAAAGAAGTTGCCACATTGGATCGACCCTCCAAACAACCCAAGTAGTGGACGGAGCCCATCACCTTTCCGGACGCCGACTGCACAGGCATCTGTTACCCTCATGATGACCCTCTCGTCATCTCTACCCTCTTCTCCAACTACAAGGTCAGACGGGTTCTCGTCGACAATGGCAGTTCCTCCGACATCATTTTCTTAAATTGCTTCCGTCAGCTCAAGATCGGGGAGGAAAGCTTATCCCCTCTCCAAACTCCATTGGGCGGTTTTACTGGTGATCGGGTGACCTCCATCGGCTCCATCGATCTTCCCATCACAATCAGAGAATACCCCAGACAGACCACCAAGCTACTCACCTTCCTCGTTGTTGACTACCCCTCTGCTTACAACATCATCCTTGGCCGCACCGCCCTAAACGTCTTCCAAGCCATCACCTCCACCTTCCATCTCGCTGTCAAGTTCCCCAACGATCTTGGGGTCGGCACAGTCAGAGGAGAGCAGACTGTAGCCAGAGAATGCTATGTTGCCTTACTTAAAGAAGTTCAGCTTAAGGAGACCATGATCATTGAAGGACTCGACGTCAGGGACGAGGATGAACTGGTCAGAGGGGAACCAGTGGAAGAGCTTATAGAGGTCTCCATCGACCCCATCAACCTGGCAAAAACTGCCAAGATAGGCAGCCAACTATCCTCCTAGGCCAAGGCCGACCTCACCACCCTCCTGATTAAGCACACCGTCTCAGCATTGAGCCCCATTTCCGACCCATCTGCCAGAAACAGTGCATCTTTCACCCGGAGCACAATAACCTTATTGCTTCTGAAGTAGATAAGCTCATTGAGGCACAATTTATCACAAATGTGAACTACCCCAGATGGCTGTCGAATGTGGTTCTGGTTCGTAAACACAATGGAAAGTGGCGACTCTGTGTCGACTACTCAGACCTCAACCGAGCTTGCCCCAAAGACAGCTACCCTCTTCCCCGCATAGATCTGTTGGTTGACGCCACGGCCGGCCATCAAATGCTTAGCTTCATGGATGCTTTCTCTGGCTACAACCAAATTCTAATGCACAAATCCGATCAGGAACACACCTCCTTCATCACCGACCGGGGCACCTACCATTACCGTGTGATGCCATTCGGGTTGAAAAATACTGGAGCCACTTGTCAACCGTTGGTCAATGCCGTCTTCCATCATCAAATAGGTCGGAACATGGAGGTATATATTGACGACATGCTAGTCAAGAGCAAGCTCTCCATTGATCATCTGGCCGACCTACGAGAAACCTTCGACACCCTCCGGAAGTATCAAATGAAGCTCAATCCGGAGAAATGCGCCTTTCGGGTAGGATCCGGGAAGTTCTTGGGTTTCATGGTTAGTCAACGGGGCATTGAAGCTAACCTTGAAAAGATCAAGGCCTTGATTGAAATGCAGTCACCCAGAACGGTTAAAGAGGTTCAAAGGCTCACTAGTCGAGTTGCCGCCCTCAACCGCTTCATTTCTCAAGCAATGGACATGTGCCTACCCTTCTTCAAAATTCTTCAGCAAACTTTTGAGTGGACAGAAGAGTCCGAGGAGGCGTTTCAGCAGTTGAAATAATGCATGGCCAATCCGTCCCTCCTTTCTTAGGCAATCACGGGCGAACCCCTCTTCCTCTATCTATCCGTATCAAGCACCGCGATCAGTGCAGCTCTCATCCAGGAAGACAGCTCTGTCCAACGACCGATTTACTACATCATTCGAGCCCTCAAGGAAGCGAAGCAGAATTACCCGCTGCTCAAAAAAATGTCCTTCACACTGGCCACCGCCTCCAGAAGACTCCGTCCTTACTTCCAAGCCCATTCTATAGTGGTCCTCACTTACCAACCATTGAAGAAGATAATGCAAAAACCAGAGCTTTCTGGTAGACTTATGCAGTGGTCGGTCGAACTCAGCCAATTTGACATCTCCTACCGGCCTCAAACAGGATAAAGGGGCAGGCTGTTGCCGATTTCATTATGGAATTCACTAATCCCACTCCAACCACAGCTCCTCCGCCTCCACCAGCCCCTACCGAGCCTGAAGACCCCCACTCTTGGACCCTCAATGTCGACGGATCATCCCGCAAGGAAGGCAATGGTTCTGGCCTCATCCTCACCGCCCCCGACGGTGGATATTTCAAGTGTGCTCTCCGATTCCTATTTGATGCAAGCAATAATGAGGCCGAATATGAGGCATTGATAGCCGGTCTCCACCTAGCCAGAGACATCGGTGTCAGCCACATCTAAGTATTTAGCGATTCCCAACTCATTGTCGGCCAAATCACGGGGGAATTCGATGCCAAGGATGACACAATGCGGGCTTACAGGGACATTGCATTCCCTCTCGTTCGCCTTTTCAGCAATTTCCACATCAAGCATATCCCTCAAAAAGAAAATTCCAAGGCAGATGAAATGGCTCAATTGGCTTCGGCAGACTAGTCAGACCTCAGTCACGGGGTCCGCCTCGAGTACCTAACTCACCCTGCCATTTCCCCAAACCAACAGCAAGTCTACTTTCTCCAAAACGAACCTATCCCCTGGGCTGCCGATATCTTTCTCTTCCTAACAACAGGGGAATTGCTAGTTGACAAACAGCAGGCTGCCAAAGTCAGGGCCCAGTCGTCCAATTACATTCTTGTCGGCGATCTCTTATACAAACGTGGTTTTTCACGCCCATACCTCAGATGCCTCAATCCTGCTCAAACAACCTACGTGATTAGGGAAATCCATGAGGGTATCTGTGGTAATCATTCGGGCGCCCGGTCTCTAGCCCACAAAATCCTTCGCACAGGTTATTTCTGGCCTACTCTTAATCAGGATGCGACAGACTTCATGCTCAAATGCGATAAGTGCCGGCATTTTGCCAACATCCCCCATGCTCCTCCTACAGAATTAGTCACACTTTGCAGTCCCTACCCCTTCGCCAAATGGGGGATCGACCTAGTTGGCCCAATGCCCACTGGCTGAGGCCAAACCAAATTTGCCATTGTCGCCATTGATTAATTCACTAAATGGGTGGAGACAGAACCCCTTGCCACAATTACCGAGCGGAACACAACCAGATTCATTTGGCAGTCGATCGTATGCCGATTTGGCATCCCTTAAGCTATCGTCTCCGAAAACGGTAAACAATTCAACAATGCCAAGTTCAGGAAATTCTATGCAGAACTCCAAATCCAGCCATGTTTCTCTTCCCCAAGTCATCCCCAAGCCAATGGCCAAGTTGAGGTCACCAACCGTTCTCTCCTGAAGATCATCGAGACCAAGCTGTAAGCTGCTAAGGGACTTTAGGCTGAGGAATTACCCAATGTACTCTGGGCTTACCGCACCACCGCTTGGACTCCCACTGGGGAGACCCCCTTTCGCCTAACATACGGCGCTGAGGCGGTCATCCCAGTGGAAGTCGGGCTGCCAACCCCAAGGGTTTTACACCCGCATCCAGAACTAACTAAAAAGCTGCGTCGGGCAGACCTAGATCTGATCGAAGAACTCCGAGAAACGACCGCTGTCAGACGGGCCTCATACCAACAGAAAATGAGAACACACTACAACCGCAAAGTCAGACCGAGGGAATTCGCCATGGGGGACCTTGTTTTGCGAGAAGTAACTCTTGCCACCAAAAATCCACTGAGGGCAAACAGGCAGCCAAGTGGGAGGGACCTTCCGTTGTGAAAGCCAGGTTATGTCCAGGTACTTACCGACTTCAAGACATGGAAGGTCGAGACCTCCCCCATCCTTGGAATGCTGAGCATTTGAAGCGCTATTTTCAATAAAAGTTGCATTTTTGTATTGTCCAATTGCTGTATGTTCTTTTTGACAATCTGCACACTTGAATGTTCTCATTTTCTCTTCATATGGTGTAAATTTATGATCCAATGGGCTACACTTTGTATGACGGCAAGCTTGTATCTCAGTTATCTGTAGTATTCTAATAACGCTTTGACTGCAGCCTCAGCCAAATTGAGCAACAAAAAGCCTCAGCCAGACTGAGCACAAAAAGCCTCAGCCAAACTGAGCAACTAAAAGCCTCAGCCAGACTGAGCACAAAAAACCTCAGCCAGACTGAGCAACTAAAAACCTCAGCCAGACTGAGCACAAAAAGCCTCAGCCAGACTGGGCGGGAAGAACTCGGCTAGACCGAGTCACTTAAAGCCTCGGCTAGGCTGAGCACAAAAAGCCTCAGCCAGACTGAGCATGAAGAGCTCGGCCGGACTGAGTTACTCCAAGCCCCTACCAGGCCGAGCCACCATTGCAACTTCATGATCGCAAGCATAATGGCCATACTTAGTCGAATTCCAGTCCAACGTTTTCCAAATCAGGCTGGTTCCTTGCTGAGTCGGGATTTACAAACTTCGCATCTTTAACACTCTTGCAAGTTAAACTCCACTTTACATTGAGTTTTCCTTACAGTCACTCTGCATTGAGGTTGCCTTATGTCTTAAACTTCACTCTACATTGAGTTTTCCTTACAGTCACTCTGCATTGAGGTTGCCTTACGTTTTAAACTTCACTCTGCATTGAGTTTTTCTCACATTCACTTTGCTTTGAATTTTTCTTACAAGTTAAACTCCACTTTACATTGAGTTTTCCTTACAATCACTCTGCATTGAGGTTGCCTTATGTTTTAAACTTCACTTTACATTGAGTCTTCCTTACATTTTGCCCTTCACAATGATTTATACACAAGACTTATACAAGTCACCATTCTCACTCCTTTCAGATGCACAAACAAAAGCAATAGCATGAAAACACGACTCAAAATTTTATTTATTCACAAACTTCTACATAAGTTTATTACAACCATTCAAAAAAAAAAACACAAAAAAAATAATAATAACAACAACCAAAACTTCTAAGTACATATTTTCTCCACTCCACTCACTCATCTTCTTCACTTGAGGCGAGACCCTCCTCTTCAATGCCCTCATCTACGGGGGTCTGGGCCACGTCGTCCTTGTCAATTCTAACACCGCTGAAGTCTATGTCTGGGAACAGCTCTTCTGCTTTATGCTTGAACATCTTCCAGCCACTGTCCTAGAATTCAGCCATTTCGCATTTGTAAAAGTCCGACCGCTGGAAGCTCTGGATCACTTCGTCTTCACTCCTGCTCCCAGCGGTCGTCCTCGATGGACCAGCCCCCCCAACCCCCTCTCTCGCCAAGTTGCTGCCTATAACAGCATCGATGGCCATGTGAAAGGCAACAGACACCTTAAATTGCTCTACTATTGCGACACACAGATCGGGGTATGCTGCCCTTTCAGAGGCTGCCTTAGTTTTTTCTTCCTCCAACTCCTTCTCCAACCTCGCCTTCTCCTCCATTGCCTTAGCATGCTCATCTTCCAGCTCCTTCTGTAGCCCAGCAATCTTCAGGTCTGCTTCGTCCTTTTCTTTGATCTGCTGGGCACGCAGTTCTTCATTGTTGGTCATAGCCTCTTCAAACCGCTCAGTGGTGACCGTGCAGGCATTTTAAGCATTCCCCAGCTTCTTCTGCTCGCCAGCCAGCTGGAACTCGAGCGACACTACCTTGTGGCATTCGTCCTCCAGCTCCAACTTGATCGTGAGCAACTCAGCATGGGCTCGAGCGGCAAAATTGCGTAGCACAATCGCCAACACCTCCATCTTCTTCGCCTTTTGAGCCTCTCTCAACCCCCTGACACATGCACTCTGCGCAGCCCTCCTCCAGCCCACGCTCTCCCTCTTGAAATTTTCAAATTGGGACTCCACCTCCCCGAACCTCTCCCTCTTCCTCCTCAGTTCGCCCTTCGTCACCGCCACCTTATTCAACAGGGCTCCTGCTAAGGCAGCCGCCTCCATCTGGGATGAGCACAACCCCTTCATCAGGTCAGCCTCAGTATAACCAACCACTGAGTGAACGGCTAAGTCTTCCACAACCCCCAAAAGGCAGTCTGCAACCATCTTGGCCTCTCTCCCTTCCCCTTCCACTCGCCCAGACACCGCAGGGGCGTAGTAAAAGGCAGTCTTCAACCCTAGCTTCTCTCCCTCTCCTTGGGATGCCAGACCCTCCTGTGGTTGTGGATCTTCCCTTGGCTCTACCCTTGGCTCAACGCCGACCCCACCACTTTACATTTGCTCCCCAAGGCCAGTCGCCCCACTCTCTGCCTCTTTGGTCGCCCCCTCCAACCCCATTTCAGGGGTCCCCTCTGCCTTCCCCGCCAGGGGGGTCTGCTCCGTCATCGCCTTCTTCCTCCTCTTCAAGGCCGGCTCCTCCTCACTCCTCCTCACTCTCTTCTTTTTGCTCACCACACCCTTTATCTCCTCGTGGGCTCTCTTCTTCAACGGATCAACTGGGAGCGGTCGTGGCTCAAATCCACCAAAGTCCTTTTCTCCCAGGGGTTTGGGGCACGGTCGGATCCTCTCCCTCGTGATCAACTTCAGCAGTCGGTCTGCCTGGGACTCTTTAAACTTACTGGCTTTGGCAAGGATGGTCATATCCTCAGCCTCTTGTGCTTTCCTTCTCGCCTCTAACTCCGCCGGTTCCAGGTCTCCACCGATCAGCTGAGGACCCAACTCTACAGCAAACAAGGTTGACGGCTGAACAAGCTCGTCCCATCTGGCACCCTCCTTCTCCCTCCATTCCTTCACCTTCTTCACTCTCGCTTCTACTGCTGCTCCCAGTTTTGGCTCCACAGACTTAGTGGGCACTTTCCAAACTGTGCACACCACAACCCCCCATTGGCAGACACATAGAACCACCGTGGCCTCTACCTCTTTATCGATGACGGCAACCCCACCACCAACCCCTTCCCTGCCGCCGCCTGCAAAGTGACCCAAGTCTCTTGCTGCCCCGACGCTTTGTAGCATGCAAAAAACTCGTCCACCATCATTTCAGCCCCCTCATTCACCTTCGGCCACGCGCTCGCACAGGCCAGCAAGATTCTCCACGCATTGGGCATCAGTTAGCCTGGGGCTACCTCCAACCGATTCAACACGTCCACCACTATCCGGGGTAGGGGCAACCTCAAACCCCCCTTTAGCGTCTCTTCGTATAGGGAAAATTCCCCCGGTCGAACGTCAGATGCCCTCTCCTTTGATTCTGGCAGTTTCAACTCTATCTCTGCGAGAATCTGGTACTTCTCCCGCATACCCTCCAGCTCCTTCACGGTAATGATCGACTTATCGGCCTTTGTATGCCAGTGATCCGGTTCCACCTGGCTGATTGGCATCGGCGCCACTATCATTGTGGATGAGCGAGGTCACCCCGACGGCTCCCCCCACTACCAACACGCCTCTCCGTCCTGTATTGCTCCGCCAAATCCACAGCATCGTCGTCCCCCAATGGATCAACCCTGGCGTTGGCAGCTTCTTCTTAGGCCATTTCTGTGGTGTGTCTACGAATAGCTTCGGATGCGGGCGTAAGGAAATTCAAAAAATGTCGCAAGGGTGTATCACTCGCAACGAAAGAGTCTACACTTGGGATGTTTTGATTTTTTGAAAAAAGGTAAGTAAAACGTATAATACCAAAAGCCCAAGGCTTACCTGTATTCTAGGGGTCACAATTAATTTTTGCCAGTTTGAAAATTTTCAACCATCCGCTAAAACTGTCTTTTCAACACCCGTCATGACCTATCGTTTCACTTCTACCCCAACACCTAACCTTCCCCACCACGTGATTCTGCCACGTGTACGACCACGATTCACTGCCCCCTGTAGACGTCCCTGAACGCCCTGAGAGGGTGAGGTCCCGTTCTGTTCATTTGGGCTCACTACAGTTCGGACTCTCGAATTGTCACGGTTCTTAATCTGAACCAAAGAGTCCAAATCCGGAAAATCGTTTTGAGAAAAACAGATTTTTGAAAGAAGTGCCAAACATGGACTGCTTTGCCAGATATAGAGTCGCCACCTAAATATTTTAAAATGGGGGAATTTAGGAAACCCTGACTCGGTGCCGAAGGCCACGTGTCCGTCATCACCAAAGTTGCCTCGGCTCTGGAACTTGGGTACGATTGGGGAAGGTCAGCTATGAGCACCCCCTCTCGCCCGGTCTGAAGACCGGCCTCTACTAACCGTGATATCCAATTTTGAAAACGTTATGTGTTCTTATTCCATTTATTAGCCTAGAATTACTATGTTATGCGCACAGCACACAAGTATAGACTAGATCGCCTAGTTTGGAAATAAGCATTGCATACCCGTTTGTCTTGAAAAACATTTTGGAATTTGCTACTCGCAAGTAGGCTAAAATACGAATTTCAACGAGTTTTTTCAACTTAGACAATCCAACCTTCACCCACAGGCATTCAAACAGTTTATCACATAAGCATCTAGCCACATGGCAAACATGTTGTCATGATAGCATTCACATGCATGCGATATGCTAAAGCATAAAAATACTTACATCGTACTCCGTGCCAAAACAGTAAACTAGTTAGCCAACATGCATGGTCCTAGTTCATGTCAAATTGACTAATGCAACACATACAGGATGCAATTAGAGTAGGCTCGGCTAACCTAAACATGGCATGTGAAATGCGATCAATTGGTGCACGTATTTCAAATTGGAATTGAAGTACAAATGCAGTTAGCATGATGTGCAGAGCCCGGTGCATGCAAGACAAATGTATGGATGCACGCATGCATAGCATAAGGTATGCTAATTTAAACATGACCTATTACTAACCATCAAAGCAGGCAAGTAAAAGGGAAGAAAGACGTGGGGTTGGAAGACATGCACACACTCACCCACACTTATTACAAATCCGCCCTCGCTCGAAGGGACTGAAAGAATATTACAAATAATTAACCTACAAGCTAATTAAATATTACAGACCATCTAATTAGCTAAGCAAATTAACTAATCTAGGGAAAACAGATAAATCGCCTCGGGAAGAGAGCTCAATGCAATGCGTGCTGGGTCCTGCTCGGAAGTGCACTGCCATGCACAATCTGCCTCTGTTTTCCCTGCTTTGCCCCTCTGAAGACTTCCAAAGTCTCAGAATTGCTTCCCTGGAGATTGAGGAGTGCCACCGGCTGAATAGAATGGCTACTGGCAGTGGCATATGATCACCGGCACACAATGAATCCATCGGCTGCATACTTATTGCCGGTCGGTACTTTATGAAGCCGATCGGCAGATAATGCCTGCAGAACCTGTTTGACAGCAGCAGAGGACAGGACTTTGCATGGCAATGCAATTCAAGCCATATATGCACCAAACACGTTCCTTATCATGTGAGTGAGTCAAAGGGACATGCTTCTTGGTTCTCGAACCACCAATCGCGCATTTCAATGCGTGATGACCCAAGAGACCAAGCGTGCACACTTTGATGTCAAATGACATGCAATGCACACAATCAAATCAAGAGGCTTCTACCTCTATCATGACTTGGTCAAGAGGTAGAGCATGCGTGCCAATGCAATGTAACTCTAATCATGCGAACTAGCATGCAAGCATGAACATGGGCAATGCACAAACATGCAACAACATGTTAAGTGGCTAGAGGAGAGAATACATGCCAAATGTATTACAACCTAAGCATACAACAACATATCATGCAACTCAAGCACTGCAACAAAATGCAATTACGTATGGCATGCAACTCGAGGTGAAATGGAGTGAATATGTGATAATGTGCAAAGGCATGCATGCAATAACATAAGAGGATGGTCTTACACTAATTTGGACAGCCCTCAATCAGGTCCAAAACAGTGGCCAAAGCCAAGGAAATGAGGCCCAAAACACACGCACACATGTATGCAAATATGGTCCAATTCCTAAGGCCCACCAAAGAAGCATTGAACTACACTTAGTGCAACCACACATGGCATGAATTGAATGGCTAAAAACAAAATTTTAGCATATTAAGACAAGGCCTAAAGATCACTTAGATGGCATCCAAATGTCCTTAATTCAAAGGCATGCACAAATGCAAAAACATGGAGCATGCTACACAAGCTTTCAAAGCATTAAAGAGGCATCCAAGGCAAGCATACAAGCATGTTAAAGGGACTGAAATAACATAGCAAATGGTCCCAAATCACTATATTAGGGCAAGGATGCATGCTACACATTCACACACTTAAGGCCAACAAACCAAAAATGCAAAGGGGCTATACAATGCATGCCATGGCCGACCCAAACAACTATGGACAGACCTCAAGCATGGCAAAATAAGCACAAAAGCTTCATAAAGCTAGACCTGAAACATGCTTGAACAATAGTTTACAACCTAAGGCATGTTAAGGCCTAAACATGGCATTACAAGGTATGTATGCTAAACATGCATGGTATACCAAAACCAATTAAAAATAGAGGCATATTATGACATAATAAGCACAAAAATTAGCCAAGGCATGGTCAACATGAAGCTTAGCTAGGCGCTCCCTCAAGAGGCCAAAAATGGTCCTTTTCAAGGACAACAAGGAGAGGGGGTGGCCCTCTCCTCCCTAGGACCTCAAGGCACCATCCTCACCTCTGAAATCCCTCAATATTTCAGTGGTGAGGAGGCCCAAACACCAAGGTCCCGGAGGTCACTCAAAATAGCACAAAATAGGGCCTCTCAAGGCCTAAGAGGGGTCAAACACCTCCAAACCACAAAACACTCTAAACAAACTATTTAGAGGGCCCAAAAATAGAACTTTTTATGTTATACACTAAGAACAAAAACAGTTCAAAGATAGGCAAAAATATAATGCAAGAAAGGGGTAAAAAGGGGTAAGATTGTTACCCTTGAAGACCTCTTCAACAATGGTGGACCAGCTGCTCCTCCAAGCTCAAAACCACCCAAGAACCTCAAGAACAACCTCTTAGAACCTCAATAGCCAAGGGAAGGTGTAACACTATGTGTTTGTGTGCAATAGTAAGACACAAATGCACTTATACACACACAAAGGTAAAAAGAGGGAGAGAAATAGAGATAGGTGTGACACAAACCCTAACCCTAATCCAGAGCTCTCCTCTGTATATTTTCTAACCTTTTTGTCCAACCCTAAAGCCAAGAGGGGAGGGCTCCTCTTATAGAGGAGCCAATCTTGTAAAGCTTACAAGGTAAGCTAACAAGGAAGCCATCCCTCTATACACGTGTATGGAGGAGAACAAAATGCCATACAGCTGTATTAAAATATCTGCAAAAGCAGATGAACAGTAGTCGGCTGCTCAAAATTGCTATTTTGGCAAAATGGACTGCCGACCGGCAACAAAGAATGCCGACCGACAATATACATTGCCGATGGCAACAAAACAACAGCCGGTGGCCTCTGGCCATGGCCGGTGATGTGTGGGGATGCCTCACAAGGCATTCCCTGCCCCTCCAAGGCAAAACACAAGTGTTTGGTGCAAAACCAGACACTAAACCGGTCGAATCGAGAGATCCTGAGGCAAGGCGCGCAAGCCGAGACCTCCGGGAACTCAAGATGAACACAAACATGGATGATCACCGAGTGTTCCAACGGTGACGTCCAAGTCTTGAGGACGGTCAAAAATGGGGTGTCTACACCCCCTTCCCCTATCCTGTCTTTTCCACTTCAAGTCACCACGTGACCCGCTGCCTCTCGAACCCCGCACCCCGCCACCTACCCTTCGCGGTCAACCCTCCACTCGGCGACCTTTCGCGGTCGGCTCTCTTCGCGGTCGGTCACTCCACTCGGCCACCCTTCGCGGTCGGCTCTCTTCATGGTCAGTCACTCCACTCGGCCCCCCCTTCGCGGTCGGCTCTCCTCGTCGTCGGTCCCTCCACTCGATGACCCTTCACGGTCGGCCCTCCACTCGGCAACCCTTCGCGGTCGGCTCTCCTCGTGATCGGTCACTCCACTCGGCCACCCATCGCGGTCGGCTCTATTTATGGTCGGTCCCTCCACTCGGTGACCCTCCGCGGTCGGCCTTCCTCATGGTCGATCACTCCACTCGGCCACCCTTCACATTCGGCTCTCCTCATGATCGGTCCATCCACTCGGTCACTCCCATCGATCGGCCTCCACCCTACCGGTCTCTAACAACCCTCATTTTTTTCATTATTCCATTCGTTGGACTAAAGCTGCACTTGGGAATGGGGGACTACTAACAGAGGTGGACCCATAAAGGCTACAGCCCACCACTTAGGGCCCAATACATAATCTAATTAATGAAGCCCAACACTGCTGAAGCCTCACATAGCAATAAGAACTAATGGCATCAAGACACATGGCAAGAGAAGGGCAAGACACATCAACACACAAAGATCTGCAAAGTTATTGCTACACCACATCGCCATTAATGAGACCCCTTACAGCATTTATTGCGATAACCCCTTTCCGTCGGGACAGCACGCCCTCACCCTAAACAAGGTAAGCTACAGCATAGACTTTGGGCCAAGGTGACAGGTCGGAAGAGACAACGAAATGATTACCAGAGGATATAAGCAGACGTTGAAGACAAGAAGAAGGTTAAGTTTTTTATCACTATTCCATTTATATATTCCACCTCACACTCTAACTTGCTCGTCAGAGGGTTCGCTGGGGGACTCCCAGTTCACCGTTGAACTCTTGTGCAGGATTTCTGGTGGGTTTGGCCATTCGGACATAGACTCGAGGAGCGTGGATCAGTCCGACCCATTCTACCATCACGAACTGAAACATCAGATCTTATGGAAGTCAAAGCACGGGAAATTGCAATATTAGAAGACAAAGACGGGAAAATTTAACTCAAAGGGAACAAATTTCTGGAAAAGGGGCTGTTTGTTCTTTCAAAAAAATAAATCAACAAGCAGCAGGTTTTGAGAGAATAATAATAATAATAATAATAATAATAATAATAATAATAATAATAATAATAATAATAATAATAATAATAATAATAATAATAATAATAATAATAATAATAATAATAATAATAATAATAATAATAATAATAATAATAATAATAATAATAATAATAATAATAATAATAATAATAATAATAATAATAATAATAATAATAATAATAATAATAATAATAATAATAATAATAATAATAATAATAATAATAATAATAATAATAATAATAATAATAATAATAATAATAATAATAATAATAATAATAATAATAATAATAATAATAATAATAATAATAATAATAATAATAATAATAATAATAATAATAATAATAATAATAATAATATATTTAAAAAAAAAGGGTCTTGATTCATCCTTTCAAGAAGGGTCCTTTTGGGACTACATGGATTCCATAGTCATCTCAATGGAAACAAACTTCTAGAAAAGGGGCTGTTTGTTCTTTAAAAAAAAACTTCTAGAAAAGGGGCTGTTTGTTCTTTAAAAAAAAAAATTTAAAAAAAATAGCAACAGGTTTTGAGAGACCTAACAAGAAAGAAAAAAAAAGGAAGACAGACAAACAAAAGACGAAGCAAAGCATACCTGATATGAAGGAATCCTTTTGTGTCTTCTTAAAAGTATAAGAAGAACAATTTCTGCTGGAAATGTGAAGGGATTAGAAGGGAATCTTTTGTGTCCTCCAAGAACAAATTTCACTGGAAAAATGCTAGAAGAATGAAGACCTACTACGCACTACAAAATTTGCAGGAGAAAAAAAAGGGTTGCACGAAAAAAATATATGTTGACTATGTGAATGAATAGGTGTTATATAAAGCAAAAAGTATTGCTTAAGAAAAGAGGTAGTGATCTCCTTAAATACTTCAGAGAGCAAGAGTTTATGTAGGATTGGAAACAGTCCAAAAAACAAGAGTTTATATAGGATTTAAAATCCTATCAAAATCCATGATGGCCAAGAAAAATCTATTGTATAAAATAAAAAAAAAAAGATTCTCATAAATAAAATAAAATAAGGCACCTGCAAAAACAAGTGGTGGCAAGTTGGTAAAAGGCCCACGTTATAGAATGGACAAAGAGGCCCACAAAAGAAAAGGCTCAATTAAATTCTTGAACCTTACCCATAACCTACATAAAAAATAAAATAAAATAAAATAAAAGGATCAAGCGCACAAAAAGGGACCCAGGCCAATAAATAAAGGGCTTTGATAGAGACCTCCTCCAATCACCACCCCCACCACCCCCACACACACGTGGCAGGTAGTGATTGGAGGAGAAGGAAAAAAAATGGCCAATCATTTTGAGAGGCGATCAAAGGGGGTGGGGGGAAAGGGGGTCTAGAACATTTTTCATAAATAAATAAATAAAAGTCCTATGGACTATAAAGAGCAATCAACCTAAAAACAAAACACACACACAGAGAGAGAGAGAGAGAGAGAGAGAGAGAGAGAGAGAATTAATTAAATTCTTTGGGGGTCCTTGTATGACATAAAAAATAAATAAATAAAAACATAGAGAGCCTGAAAAGTGGCTGAAAGGGACCAAGGTCAAGAAATAATCCCATCCAAGATCTAAAGAGAATCTAGATAAAAGTGTCAAACTGTCGTGACTCATACAGTTAAGAAAATTCACTTATGCAAGTCATGAGGGGTCATTTGTTAGCACATAAATTTGAACCAAATTTATGTTCAAACTTCAAATGCGGTCAAACAGTTAATGACGTGTATAGCGCCTATGATAGGATTGTTGTAGGTAACCACTTCCTAAAATGATCAACTTGATCTGTTGAAGAGCACAAATAAAACAACGTAATATCTCCTTGACATTATTCAAGATACTCAAATGACACGTGGAGCCTACGAAAGATAACACTTGTAGAGCCTACAACAAGGACACCACACTTGATAAAATCCAAAATATCAATACGGTTGATCAAATAAGTTACACCTAAATTCGAATGGCGTTATCATTCGATTGAAATTCAAATAGTATTATCATTCAATTTGAAGTTCAAATTGAAGATGAGACACTCTTATCACATGGATGACCCTCCAGAAATATGAGAACCATCACACAAGAGAGGAGATCAAAAATTAGAAGCCAGAAGATCAGAGAGAGAGAGAAATCAAGAGTTAAAGAAGTCGTTATAAGAAAGAAGAAGATAAACCGAGAGAACTCAAGAGCCTATGCTACAAACGCATACTGGCGATGAATAGGTAAAGGGTTCCAAACCCAAGGATTGTACTTTATATTCAAGGGTTTAAAACCCACAACAATTTTAATAAAATATTTCTTTTCATTATATTATTTTTTTTCAATTTTCTTGTTCTTCATTAATCAAAGGTTTCATTTAAATAAAATGTGTAATTAACGATTTGGAATACAGATCAAAAATAGGAACTCGCTATTCAAATAATTAACACCGTTTAGTCCAAAAGCTAAACAGTGAGCATTTGTAACATTAATTTTCAAATGTGTTGAAACACTTCACGTTTCAAAATTTGTGTCTACAAGTGAAACCCCAATAGAGAGTAATTTTCACATGAAATTATGTCTCAGACAAATATAGCTAGATTTTCGATTATACATATTATTATTTGCCCACCCAATAGCGGATTGGCTGTTACAATGGATGCAAATAGTTAGCACAGGTTTCGACCAACGTCGAATGTCCTCTATAAATTGGCGGAGCCATTCAGCTTCTTCCATTACTTTGTCCAATTCAATAAACTCATATTCGATCGTTGATCTCGCAATACACGTCTGCCTGGAAGATTTCCAACACACAAGTGCCTCTTCAAGAGTGAACACATATCCACTCGTGGATTTTCAGTCTGTTATATCAGATATCTAATTTGTGTCACTATACCCTTGTAATACTGTAACGCCCCAAAAATATATACAATTCAAATATAATAATAACCATGGCTCTTAAAAGATACCAAAAATATCCCCAACATATTCCATTACATAATCTCAAATGTGTATACAAGAACAATCTCACATGCAGTTATACATTCAATGAATCCTAGTACATGAATCTATAGCATGTAGAATCATTCAATCAAAATAAGTAAATGCCCTCAAGGGCTTACAAGTTCCAAGGCTTAAGCCTGATTTCACAAAAATGGTCTCTCGGACCCATACATGAATAGCCCTTGGCTTACAAAATTACAATCACAACAAAAAAAGCCTTGTGCTCTGAATACACACTTCCACGCCCTAGTTTGACGGGTTCAACATGTCTTTTCCTGTACCAAAATCCCATAGGGGTAAGCATAAAGCCTAGTAGAGAATTCTTAACAAAGTATATACATTTATGCAAGATTCCCAATGTAAGATGCACATGCCATGCAATGCCAATTAAAAAGATTTCATTTACATGTTTTAAAAAGCCACCATGTTCAACAATAACTTGAAATCTCAACAATAATAAAATATACAATTTTATTCAATGGGTTGGTAAATACGACTTAGGTAATCCCTAGGTTGGTTTCTGCAAGTAGGCTTAACTAGCACTACCAAAAATCCCACTTTACTGGTTGCTAACCGAAAGGAAAGTGGTACCTCCTCTGCGCGTTCTTTCGGTCTTTCATCCCGGACACTCAGGCCAACTTAATCAATGTCATCTACACCTCCTATTCAGACTTACCAACGTATTTATCACGAAACATTTCAATAATTCTCATTTCGAAATATTCTTTTTTCAAAGTAAACGTTTCCAAAATCAATTCAAAATGTATAAAGATCAATTTAATGAGTATGTAGTGCAATACTTATCAATGCCTCATAACATTCTCTATTTTTAAGTATCTCAACAATAATACGATAATAACCACGTTTCCCATTTTCCTCCCTTCAATGTTACTTCACAAAACACCACATGTTTAATTATATCTAACAACATGTAACAACCATTCCACTTCTTGTACAATTCTCAGCATTTTAGTCATTTCAAGACTATGTGCAATGTTTATAAAACCTCAACTTTCCAAAATCACAATTCCTATATTTCATGGAATCTCAACAATGTGCCAATTCATAGCTACACATGTATATGCATTTAACAATAAATTCAAATATGGTCTCCAAATTCTCATACATCAAGAAGTTGTCATATTTGCAAACAACAATATGAAATTTCCACTCACTCCTTCATTTAACCCAAGAAAATCCGTGAATCCCCAATATTTTTCCAAAACCCTCAATTTATAAGTTTTTCACAAAAAACCAAACATTTCCTCACCTCTTAGCAAAACCTCCCTAGAAACATCATTCTTAAGCCAATGTGATTCAACAATTCAAGAGGATCTTTAAAAAGAAACAAAAGATGAATTTCTTTTATAAAATCACTAATTTCTGGAGCCAATAACCAATTTGTAACATTATCAAAGAGGAACCCCCAAAATCAACCAAAAACTTGCAAAACATATATATAACTCTAAGAATTTCCCTACCTCAAGTTTGGAGAAGAAAATAAGATGAAAGCCCTAAAAGTCAACAGTGCTGAAGCACGATCTCCACCGCACACAAGGAAGCCCTTGGTTAGCTCTCCAACCTTGATGAAGGAACTCGGATCAAAATATCAATGGATTTAGAGAGATCAAAGATTTTGTGAGGTTTGATGTAGGAAATGTAGAGAGATAGAGGAGAAAAGGGTTTTTAGAGAGAGAGAGAGAAAGATAGAGAGAGATGTGTATAATGATATACATTCAACCCAAGAAAAGAAAAGAAAAAGAAGCAAATTTTTGAACTGCATAGAGGCCCGCACATGCGGCGCCCTCTCCCACATGTGCAGAGCATCTTCCCCGCACATGCGGCCTTTACCCCCGCACGTGCGATGGTCCCTCCCCGCACCTCACTCCGCACATGCATTTAATGTAGTGTGCAGGCCAAAAATCTCCCAGATTCTCGCATGTGCAGCCTCATCTCCCGCATGTGCGGCCCCTATCCCGCACGTGTAGCCCAAGGCCCCGCACATACTGCTCAGTCCTCAGCCCAGAAAAATTCCAGCTTAAGTGAAAAACCCCCACAGTCAACTTCAAACCTCCCGAAACAAGTGGGACTCAGAATTGAAATTAAAAGAGATGAAAATCAAGAGATAGATTTCAAAAAGTGTTGGACCCAACACGCACAAAAAAAAGTAAGACGGGTTACGTACCCGGTCATCACAACCTCCCCACCATCGGAAATTTCGTCCCTGAAATTTGAATAGACTACCCAGGCAATAGTTTCAAGCGATCACTACCACACTATTATATTTTCAAATCGCGATATTAATTCTCAACTCAATTTCGTCATTAACATCATGGTTACCACACTAGCAATGACCATTCAAGATAAACATATGCATGAAGTTTTTCCAATAAAAATAGTAACAACTTATGACAACTTCATCCTTAAAACAACAATGTATATAGCAACACGTACTTAACAATTCAATACATTTCCCTCAACCCTAGAGAACAATTTCAAGGTAAAACAACTTAAGCATGTTCAAACAAATCTGGATACTTGGAGCGGCCGTTCCCAAGTTGCTTCCTCAACCCTGTGGTGTCTCCACAATACCTTTACTAACAGTATGGTTTTGCCCCGTAGCACTTGTTCCCCGCTATATAACATTTGAGCCGGTCGCTCTTCGTAAGAGGCATCCTCATCCACCTTCAAATCAACCTAATCTAGCACATGAGAAGGGTCGGGTTCATACTTCCTAAGCATAGACACATGAAACACATTGTGAACCCCCGAAAGTTGTGGCGGTAAACCTAACCGATACGCCACTTCCCCAATTCTCTCCAATATCTCAAAATGCCCAATGAACCTCGGAGACAACTTACCACTCTTACCGAATCTCATCAAACCCCGCCTACGTGATATCTTAAGGAGTACATGGTCACCCACTTCAAAAGACAAAGGTTGTCTCCTCTTATCGGTATAACTCTTTTGTTGGCTTTGGGCCGTAGCTAATCTCTTCCAAATGAGAGCAACTTTCTCAGTTGTCTCCCTAACAATATTTGGGCCCAACAACGGTGCATCACCCACCTCGGCCCAACAAACCGGTGATCTACAATGTCGGCCATACAAGGCCTCAAATGGTGCCATTTCGATGCTAGCTTGGTAACTACTGTTATAGGCAAATTCAATCAACGGCAAATGTCTCTCCTTAGACCCCTTGAAATCAAGGACACAATCTCTAAGCATGTCCTCAAATATCTGAATGGTTCGCTCCTATTGCCCATTGGTTTGAGGGTGGTAAGCAGTGCTAAAGGTCAACTTAGTTCCCAATGCCTCTTGAAGGCTTTCCCACAATCGGACAGTAAAACGAGGATCTCTATCCGATACAGTGGTTACAGTAACTTTGTGAAGCCGAACTATCTCTCTAATGTACGACTTTGCCAAGTGCTCAACTGAGTCGCTGGTACGCATTGGAATGAAATGCGTAGACTTAGTCAACCTATCAACAATCACCCAAACGACATCATTGCCCCACCGTGTTCTAGGAAACCCAACTACAAAATCCATGGTAACGTGCTCCCATTTCCACTCAGCTATCAGTAAGGGTTGTAACAAACCCGCTAGTCTTTGGTGTTCGGCCTTCACTTGTTGACAAGTAAGGCACTCGACACAAAAGAAGTGACATCCTGCTTCATACCCCTCCACCAAAATTGGCGGCTAAGATCACGATACATTTTGGTGCTTCCTAGATATGCCGCAAAGCGTGAGTGGTGGAACTCCCGAAGTACTTCCTCTCTACAAGATTCTGTTACAAACAAACGGTCTAGGAATTTTACACTCAGATCCGAGCGGATGTTCAAACCCTTCTCTTCCATCTCGTTGGAGATTCTATCATGAATTGACTCTACTTCACGATCTTCTTGTTGTGCCTCTATAACCTTACTAATCAAGGTAGGCTAAGCACTCAAGGTAAACAAAGTTGCACCCTCATTGAACTCACCCAAGTGCAATTCAAACTTGTCGATGTCGTCCAGCATAACCCATTCCCGAATGGCCACACTCCTCAAACTACTCACAGATTTCCGACTCAAGGCGTCGGCCACTACATTGGCCTTTTCCAGATGATAGTGTAACTCGAAGTCATAATCCTTCAAAAATTCCATCCACCTCTGTTGGCGTAAATTCAAGTCTTTTTGGGAAAACAAATACTTTAGACTCTTATGATCAGAGAAAACCTCAAACTTCTTGCCATACAAATAATGCCTCCAAATTTTCAAGGCAAACATTACTACTACTAACTCCAAGTCGTGGGTGGGGTAATTCTTCTCATGAGTTTTCAATTGCCGTGAACTGCAAACTACAACCTTTCCCCCTTGCATCAAGACACAACCAATCCTATCCCGAGATGCATCACAATAAACGGTGTAACCCAAACCCCTTTCCGAAATTATCAACACTGGTGCGTTAATCAGTTTAGTCTTAAGCTCTTGGAATGACTTTTCACAAGCCTCACTCCACACAAACTTAACCCCCTTTCTAGTCAACCTTGTCAAAGGCACGGCTAGTCTAGAAAAATCCCTTACAAAACGCCAATAGTACCCCGCCAATCCTAAGAAACTCTAGATCTCAAAAACAATTTTGGATTGTTCCCAATCCTGCACGGCGTCTATCTTTGAAGAATCTATAGTTACCCCCTCTCTTGACACTATGACCCAAAAACTTCACGTCAGTGAGCCAAAACTCGCATTTCTCAAATTTGGCATACAACTGGTGCTCGCTAAGCAAATCAAGCACTACCCTCAAGTGAGCCTCCTGTTCTTCCTTGGCGGCTGAATAAATTAAGATGCCGTCCATAAAGACGACCAAAAAATGATCCAAGTATTCTCTAAAAATTTGATTCATCAATTCCATAAAGGAAGCCGGCGCATTAGTTAACCCAAAAGACATTACAAGGAATTCATAGTGGCCATAATGCATACAAATGGTTGTTTTCTAGATGTCCTCCTCCCACACTCTCAATTGATGGTAACCCGGCCTGAAATCTATCTTCGAAAAGTAACAAGACCCTCTAAGTTGGTCAAACAAGTCATCTATTCTAGGTAAAGGATACTTTTTCTTGACGATAACCCGATCCAACTTACGGTAATCAATACACAACCGCAACGACTCATCCTTCTTCTTCGCAAAGACAGTCGGTGCTCCCCAAGGCGATGTACTAGGGCGAATGAAACCCTTGTCTAAAAGCTCTTGAAGTAGAATCTTCAACTCATGCAACTCCGCGGGTGCAAATCTATACGACGCCATGAAAATTGGTGCCGTTCCAAGCACTAAGTCAACGGTGAACTCAATCTCCCGGTGGGGTGCCAAACTAGTAAGATCCTCGAGAAATACATCCAGGTATTCACAAACTACCCTTGGCAACTCAATATGAATCCCGTCACTCTCGCTATCCAAGAGAGTAGCAAGAAGGCCACTAAGCTCGTTTCTACTGTGATGGTCAAAAATTGGTGACAACTATCAACCTAGTCTCCCAGAAAGTAAAAACAATCACCACTCAAGGTGCACACTGTGACCCTTTGACAAAAACAATCAATCACCGCTCAGTACGATGACAAACAATCCATGCCTAGAATGATGTCAAAACTCGACATGTCTAGCAACACAAAAGAAAACGGGAGTCAATGCTCGGCAACCTCTATCTCACAACCACGACACCCCCAGTCTAAATCAACTGTACCTCTAACTGGTGACTCTACTCTAAGCGGAGACGCTAACCGTGCCACCTCTAACCCCAATGCAGACGCGAATGCAACAAATATGAATGAATGAGAAACACCTGTATCTATCAATACATTAGCCAAAGAATTACACACAACAAAAATACCTCTCACAACCGAGGATCCGGGCAACTGCTCTGGTGCGGTAACAACATACACACACCCCTGTGGCCTCTGATCCACCTACTCATCTCTCCGAGAATAGGCCTGCTGTACTGACTGAGTCGAAGCGGCTCCTTGATTAACTCATGAAGTCTGAACTGAGTGAGCTTACTAGTGGCTTTGTGTCAGCCTCGACCCTGATACGCCAGATGCGCCTCCCAACTGTGGGCAACCTCTCTTCATGTGCCCTGACTGACCGCACTGATAACAAGTAGGACCCTGCCCCCTACTCTGAGATTAGTTAGGTAGTGGTGGCGGCAACATCTGCTGTCCTCCTCCCTTCTGTGGACATGAAAAGGCCTTGTGACCCGATTGGCTACACTTAAAACAAGAAAAGCCACTTGGGGCACTCTTCCACGGGCCCACACTAGGCAAGGGAAAGGTGGACTTGGACTGCTGTGGTTTGGACTGGGATAAAAAGGTGTTTCTGCTCTTCTTGTTGGGTCTATAGTCTCCCTGTGACCCTTGACCCCTCGACCTTGACCCTAGGATTCTCTCCTTCTTGGCCCCCACAGTAATTTCAACGTGTGTCGCCGCTTCCACAAGATGGTCATAATTCTGGATCATGTTCCTGCCAACCTTGAACAAGATCTTGGTTCTTAGTTTCTTCTCAAACTCAATGCAACGACACTATTTCGTTGCTACCAACACCAGTGCAAACCGGGACAAACTAGAGAAGGCCACTTCAAACTCGGCCACGGACATGTTAAGTTGCTTGAGGTCCTAAAATTCCTGCCTCAACCTCTCCCTAGCAATGAGAGGTAGGCACTTGTCTTGGAAAGCCAGCACAAATGCTTCCTATGTCGGGTCTATTTGACCTTTGGCATATTTCCACCATTGGCCTACATCTCCTTTGAGGTAGTAACTTGCAAGAGTCTCTCTCAGCTCACTGTCTTTTATGTGAAGCATCTCAAATGTCTTCACTGTTTGTTCGAGCCACTCATCTACTTTCTTGGGCTTGGGGTCGCCGTGAAACTCATCTAGTTTGGCCCGCAAAACTCCCTAGTGAGAAAGCTCACCCTCGTCTCTACGACATTCTCTCTAGCTTGGTTCTCTGCCCTTAGTATGTTCATCGACTCCCTAGTGAGAAAGCTCACCCGCTTGTCTCAGAACTTCTGCTTGGCCCACCAGCTCGGTGTAGACACCCCATTTTTGACCGACCTTAAGACTTTGATGTCATCATTTGTGCATGCGATCATTGCACATGTTTGTGCTTGTTTCGAGCACCCGAAGTTCTCGGTTGAGTGCCTTGTTTTTGAGCCTCTTAGCACTTTGTGTTTTGGCCTTGGTTTTTTGGCCAAACCTTGTTGCCTCTTGCCTGAGGGAGGGGGGAGGGCTGCCGGCCACTTGTGACACTTGCCAGCCACTTTTCTCCCTTGTAGGCCACTTGGAGTGGTCAGTCGGCTAGAGGAGGTTAAATGGCCGACGGCCAATCTTTCTCCTTTTTAGATATTTTCAGATCTTTTGAGCCAGCTGTGGCTCACTGAACTCATCCTCCATACACGTGTATGGAGGGATGGAAACAAGTTTTAAGCTTGTCAAGCAAGCTTTTGCTTGCATTGCCTATATAAGGGGAGCTCCCTCCCCCTATTAGAGGGTTCAGATTTTTCAGAGCAAAAATCTCCCTCTCTCTCTAGAATTCTCAGTCTCTCTCTATATTGTGCTCTATAGCGCTTAGAAGTGTGTTTTATTCACATTTTTGCAAAGAAACACCTAGTCAAACACCACTACCTTGGAGCTGAGGTCCTTGAAGGTTTGTTTGGAGTTCAAAAAGCTGGCTTTTTTGGCTCAAAAGTTGTCCTCTTGCTGCTATTCTTCAAGGGTTAGCATATTCCCTCTTTTAAGCCTATTTTTGTATACCATATTAGCCACCTTTGCATGATGTTTTAGGCTTGGTTGTTAACTACAAAAAGCTCTATTTTTAAGTGTTAAAAATGGTCGTTTGAGGCCCTGTGGGAGTTCAGGGTGTTTCACCCCCTTGTATGCCTTATTTGCTAAGCTTTTGGGCCATCCTTTAAAGCTTTTGGAACTATCTCTTTTTGGCGTTTTAACCACTGAATTCCAGAGGAATTTTAGTGGTGGAAAAAAGGTTTTGAGGTCCCAAATAGGAGGGGGTGGTCCCCTCTCCTCTTGTCTTGCTTGCATGTCTTATTGGCCTACCAAATGAGCATGCATTTCTCCTTCTTTTAAGCTGAGTTCAAGCATGTTTTTGTGACTTTTTGGACCTGCTCTAACTTTTTTTTAGACTGGTTTGGTTATTGCTTGCATGCTTCTTACACTTGTAGTGTAATCTTGCTAATTAGCCTTGTATGCTTGATGCTTTAGCCCACCATTCTAGCTTATTTTGGCTACACTCCAGCATGCTTTTACTCATGTTTTAGCATGCTTAAACTCTGTTTGAAGTGGTCTTGGCCCTTTGAGGCTTGCTTTGTAGAGCTATAGTGTAAAGGCCTTTGACTAGCTTTGAGTTTCAAAGTCCCTAGCATGCTTTGTATGTGATGATTGCATGTCTTAGCCTCAGTTCTCACATGATTTCAGTGCATATATCATAGTCACACTCTCACATGTTCTACTCTTTCAATGCTCTTGAGAGATGTGCTTTATGCCTTGCTCATAAGCCAACTTGTATGCATGTTTGTCTAAGCTTTTGGGCTATCATTTCAACATGTTTTGGCCTTTGAATTGGCATGATTAAGCTCTGTCCAGAGCTGGTTTGGTTGTTTAGGCTATGTATTGTATGCCTCTTGTGTAAAGCCCTTGACTAGCTTTGAGTTCTAAGGACCCTAGCATGCTATACTTGTACTTCTGTCATGCTCTCATATATATCACTCTTCCAATGTGTTTGAAAGTTAAGCTTTGTGCCTTGCTTGCGAGCGAATGAATGAGCATGCATTTCTTGCTTTTTGTGCCTAAGTTTTAGTGTGTTTTGGCCATTGTTTTAAAGTATCTTAGGTCTATCCATAGCTGGTTTGACCATTTGAGATTGATAGTGCATGCCTCATGTGTAATGTTCTTCACTTGCTTTAGTGCTCTTGGCCGCCTTTAACATGTCTTGCATGCATTGCTTACATGATTGAGTCTTGTGCATGCCGCTTTAGCATTGAAAGATAAGCATATTGTTTGCATTGTGTTTGGATTGGACGTTAATCCAAACACAAGAAATGTGAGATGTTTCATACTCCAAGTGATGAAACGTGTCACATTTCTTGGTTGCCAACCCTCTTGACCATGCATGATAGAGGTGGAGGCTCTTATGTGTTTTTTGTGCATTCACTAACATTGTGCAAGCTTGACTCTTCGGCCATCATGCATAGAGATGCATGGTTGGTGGCTTGAGAGCTGAGTACTACGCTCCTTTGAGCTTGAGAAATGATAAGGAGAGTAGTTGCACACACATTTCCTTGGAAATGCATTGTTGTGCCATTGTTGTTCTCTGTTGCAGCAAAATTGGAATTCTGGAATGAGAGGTGGCCGGCCGGCCACTTGCACTAGCCTGCCGACCACTTGTACTGGCCGGCCGGCCAGTTGAGATAGCCTACCGACTAGCCGGCCACCTGTTGCAAAATTTTCCAAAATGCTCCTGTTTTGTGGCAGATACAGTCTGGAGGTGTTTAAGATGTGTTGAGATCAATGCGAGTGCAAATGGAGACAACTCATGGCAAAGCAATGCATTTCCGAGCAGAAGCGAACCGAGCATGCATCTCTTTCTCACCCACTAGGCCATTTTACCGCTTTACTTAGCTAGTTAATTTGTCAGTTTTGTAATTAATTAGTTAATGTGCTTAGCTAATTTAATTCATCTTTGTAATATTCTAGTTACCTTAGTATAGCTAGTTTCAATTTGGTTTGTAATTAATTAACTTAGCATAGTTAATTAGTTGATTTGTAATAAGTAGCTTAGCTTAGCTCTTATTTATTTAGACCCTCCTGCGAGAGGGCGCATTGTTGTAATAAGTGTGCATGTGTGTGTGCATGTCTTCCAACCCCATTTCTTTCTCCCTTTTACTTATCAGCTTTTGACGGTTAGTTTAGGGCATATTTCAATTAGCATACCTTATGCTTTGTATGCGTGCATTATTCATTTGTCTTGCATGCACCGGGCTCGGCGCATCATTCAAACTGCATTGTATTGCAATACACTTTCTTGAATACGTGTTCCAAAGCATGTTATCAAGTGTTGCATTCATATGCCATCTAGATAGCTGAGCCTATTAGTTGCATTATTGCATGTGTTGCATTAGGCATTGTTGACATAGTTAGGATCATGCATATTTCTAACTAGTTTCCTATTTTGGCTCGGAGTACACTGTAAGTGTTTACACTTTAGCATCCTTGCATGAGTGTGAGTGTTTCCATGTTAGCATGCTTGCCATGAGGCTATTTGCTTAATTGTTATAACTGCATGAATGCCTGTGGATGAAGGCTTTATTGCTTGAATTAGGACAATTCATCGAATGTGAGTTTTAAGCCCACTTTGCGAAGTGGCAAATCATCATGTTTTAAGCCCACTTGAGGGTGGCAAATCCGCACTTTAACCTACTGCGAGTAGCACTTTCAAACCATTTCAAAAACAAACATGAGTTGTTTTGTTCCAATTCTCGTGATTGGGTCTGTACTTGTATGTTGTGCGCATCACATTGTAAGGTTAGCTAATAAACCAGAATAAGAACACATGTGTTTTCAAAATAACATCTCATGTTTAGTAGAGGCCGATCA
Organism: Camellia sinensis; assembly: GCF_004153795.1. Classification (NCBI taxonomy): domain Eukaryota; kingdom Viridiplantae; phylum Streptophyta; class Magnoliopsida; order Ericales; family Theaceae; genus Camellia; species Camellia sinensis. The sequence goes on along the minus strand of NW_021027820.1, from coordinate 791,605 downwards.
TTTGATCGGGTGAGCGGGAGTGCTTATTTCAGAACCTTCCCTTCTCGTACCCAAGTTCTCAAGCCGAGGCAGCTTTGGTGATGACAGACATGTGGCCTTAGGCACGAGTCAGGGTTTCCTAAATTTCCCAAAATAAAATATTTAGGTGGCGACTATGAAATCTGGCAAAGCGGTCCATGTTTGGCGCTTTTGATTCAAAATTGATTTTTCAAAACCAATTGCCAGATTTGGACTCATTGGTGATTTATCAATCTTAAGTTGCCCTTTGTGAGATTAGATTCAGAACCATGACAGGAGTCCAAACTGTAGTAGCTAGAACCCAATTTGTGCCCTCTCCGAAAGGGGGGGCCCGCGGAGGGAGTTTGGGGCGGTCTACAATTTCTGGTGACTCTGCTGGGGACTTAGAGAACTTGACTCGAACTCATGATATGTTGTTTTGTCTACACTTATGTGTTTCTTTGCATTGCATTTGCATTGGTGCGCTTAAGTCATAGTGTTTGCCATCTGCTATTCCTGAACGGTTTGCCGGAGGCTTGCTTGGAAAAGCGTGCCATAAGGCTGACCAGTTACGGGCTCTGCGACGATGGCAACACAAACCTCAATTTTTTCGAGGCACCCTTCTTGCCCAATCGAGCTAGTTGCATATCGGAAGCCATAGAGACCATTCCAAACTAGGACAAGTCGCTTACCCGAATGTAGGTTGTTTGAAGCTGCTGCATGCATAGTGAAACCCTAGCTCCTGACAAAATAGGACAGGGAAACCCTACCCCACCATAGGCGTGTTTTGGCTCTTACTTGCTTGATATGTGTTGTCAGAGTGCGTCTCTGTAGGTTGTATGTATCAGTTGCAAGTCTGGGTATCAGTTTGAGGGCATTAGTTTTGCCTGAGGGTATCAGATTTGCTGTAGTGACTTGGGGGCAGAGATCAGTGTTTGAGTGCATTTTATCCAACTTAAGATATCAACTGTGTGTTGTCTTTATCTAAGTCGAAGTGCTGTCCGTTTTCTGATTGTTTGTTTTCTTTTTTGTTTTATTTTCCTTTTTGTAAGGTAGTATTGCATCATTGCTTTCGAAGAGGCAGTTTTCCCCAAAGCACTCTGGGTTAGAGGTAGAAGGCTTCATCGATCTGAGGATCTAGTTGATGGACAAGCAATGTTCTTTTCATTACCCCTGGTTACAAGACGGAGGGCAGTTAGGTAGAGAGTATCAGTACAGCAGTCGTCGATTCAGCGCTCATTGTCCACACCACCTGTGCACAGTTGGGCTGAGATTTCTGTTTCTACCTCAGAAAGAGATACACCTGTTCAAACAGATCATCCTTTTACAGTCAATATGGAGGACATGATGTGTCAACTCCAAGAGACCATGCAGGCCATGCAGCAGGATGCTACCCGCCAGGCAGGGGTTACCGCCCGTCAGGAGAAAGTTGTGGCTTAACAGGCAGAACTAATTGCCAGACTTCAGCAGTAGCAGCAACCCCTTTGCTTCGCATCCACCCCCACCCCCACCTATGGTTCCAACACCCGGGGAGGCGGCACACGCCCAGGAAAATACGGGCGTTCCGACAGGGCCTGTCCCACTGCCAATCCCACCTCAGATGTCTAAAGCACTGGCTAATCCTGTGGACACACCGTTCGAATTCGAGGTGGATCCAACCGCGCTGAAAGTCAGTAAGCTCGAGAAGCTGTTTAAGCGAGCCCAGGGAGTCAACTCGATCCCGGACATAGAAGATGGATACACTGATTCAACGGTGACCTTGCCGGACAGGTTCAAGATGCCTCACATTGATCGTTTTGATGGTTCAGGCGATTCTATGGTGCATCTGAGGCTGTTCTCTGATATTCTGCGCCTGATGGGCTTGACGAGACTCTAGAAACTATCACTCTTCGGTCGGACCCTGTCGGGTATTGCGGCCATATGGTATGCCAAGCTGGAGGACTCAGTGAAGAGAAGTTAGGAGGAGATGGCAGAGGCCTTCGTCGCCCAGTATCCATACAACACCCAGATCGAGGTCACGACCCGTGATCTCAAGGCGACCAGGCAAGAGTCGAAGGAAGGCTTTTCTGACTTTGTCAGTCGATGGAGGGCCAAGGCCTCCATGATGACAACTCGGCCACTCGAGAAGGATCATATAAGGATGGTTGTGCACAACCTTCAACCCAAGCTCATGTAGAAAATGATCGTCTTACCCCTTCCTACCTTTGCTGATTTATACGAGATTGGGGTACAGATTGAGGATGCCATGAAGCAAGGTCTGATGGATCAAGAAAAGGAACAGCCCAAGAGGGTGTTTGCACGCGGTTCGAATGTAGGTACGGGTAGTGCTGCAGGTACAAGAACCTCTGACGTGGGCATGGTCACCACCACCACACCAAAAACAATCACACCCTTCACCGGTACATCTAATGCCACCCCTTAACAATCAAAATACCCACCTCGGGGCCAAAGGACATTTACCCCGCTGTATATGCCTTTGTCCAAGGCCCTGGGGATTTTAATTAGAAAGGGGCATCTGAAGCCTCTGGAACCGCGCCCACTACCAAATAACCTCCCTCTAACACATAACTTGGCCAAATACTGTGCCTTTCACCAGCAGCATGGTCACGACACCGACCTCTGCTTCGACTACGTCGTGAAATTCAAGATTTCATTGTCAACAAGGTGATTGCGCCTCCCGACAAGCCAAACGTCACCACTAACCCTCTCCCACCACATAACAACAACCCTCCTTTACCCAGGCAGATAAGCTTGATCCAAACTACGGCCATCCCGTACGACCCTAGCATATACATCATACCCTCCTACCTACCCAAGCCTGAGGTGTTGATCCCAGACAGCACAGACATGTGCATGTTGAGCACCTCCCTAACCCAGCCCAAGCCAGTGGTGTTGACTGTCAATGACAGAACTGGGGTGACTTTGGAGGAGAGTGGGAATGTTGATTCAGAGCTTGAGGGATCTAGGAGCTTTACCAAGGAAGCATATAACCCGTGTGGTTATATTGTGTCAACAGATCAGGCTAAGCTGAGGGTAGGGTTGCCAACCGGGGAGGAGATCAGTGTGGTTCGGGAGGATGGACTGAGTCAAGGGCTAGATGAGCTTGCCCAGCTAGAGGAGGATGTCAGCAACCTTCAGTTCTTTGATGAGTAGGACCCGGGGGACGTGTGCATCAGCTGGTTTGGTTTGAATGGATCAGCAAATACCACCGGGTGGCTCAGTGACGAGCCGGATGTTGTTGAGGTGCCTCAGCCAGAATAGGGACCGTCAGAAATGAGAACATCTACAGTGCCCGGAATGGCCGAGAATCAGGAAGAATCGCCGAAGATCACCAGTGCAAAGAATTTTGCTAGGGATTCGGGCAACTTATGTACAGCAGACACTGAACAGGAAGCTGCCTTGAAGCGGCTTGAGCAAGAGAAGATCGAGGATCATGAGAGGGCTAGAAAAGCCAAGGCACCTGAGGGCGCAGAATGTATTGTGAGCACACAAACGGCTACAACGAAACCGGACAGCTGTCTGTCGGTTGCCGATGGGATGTGGTGGGAAGACGATGACTTACGTCTTGCCCACACTGACGAGGACTGGGGGCAGAATCAACCGGATGACACTTGGTACGTCGAGGAGATTGACAATATGACCTAGAGTGGGCGGTACTTCAAGCCCCCACATTTGGACCAGCTGGAGGCGTCCAGAAAAGACAAAGAGGCAGAGAGACAAAAAGAAAAACTACTTGAAGAGGAAGCTGTGCTGAAACAGCTAAAGAAAATTCAAGCAGACATCTCCATCTGGCGATTGCTTATGGCCTCGAGGGTTCACAAACAAGTCATTCTTACAGCCATGGATAGGGCCAAGCTTTCAATTGATACCACTCCTAAGCAGTTCATAGGATTGGTGTTTCCGGGCGGGGCATCACCGACCTTGACCTTCACAGACAAAGAACTACCGTCTGAGGGCTCTGATCATAACAAGCCGCTCTATATCTCTGTGGAGTGTAAAGAGAAATGGATACCGGTGGTCCTAGTCGACACGGGATCTGTAATCAATGTATGTCCATCGCGAACGGCGTACACTATCGGGTTGAAGCCCGCGGATTTCGTGCCTACGGCCCAGGTGATTCGGGCCTATGATAACACCAGTCGGGAGGATGTGGCACTTTGGCCAATGTAACGACGCCCTTCCGGCCACTCCGTCCTAGTCCCATTCCAGGCATGTGTTGAAGCTTGTTCATGAGGTAAACAGAATGCGCACTGACGTACAGTCCCTCATTAACAGCTAGCATATCATGCACAACCCGAGCCTCAGCCATGGTGAATCCTGACAAAAACACATCCTCCATGGCATGCTCAATCTCCAGAACTGGTGTAGAAATCTCTAGCGGTTGATGAGGGACTGTACGTTAGTGCGCATTCTGTTTACCTCATGAACAAGCTTCAACACATGCCTGGAATGGGACTAGGACGGAGTGGCCGGAAGGGCGTCGCTACATTGGCCAAAGTGCCACACAACCCATATACCTTTGGTTTAGGTTCTCTGCCTACCAAAGAGGATTGGGCCAGGAAAGGAAGGGAAATGGCCGGAAGAGCTAAGGCCAAGCAAGCCGGGAAGCATTACGAGTTGGAACACAGACCTATCCAAGGGACCCTGAATGGACACTTTGTCTGGGAGGGGGAGGACTTCCCATTTTGCAACTTTCCGGAGCCATGGTTGAATTCAGAGAAACGGCACTTGCCCAACTCCGAGATCTTTTTTGACCTTCAGTTATCTTGGGATGAAGTTGCGGAAGAGCAGACAGACCTACTAGCTAAGGCTGAGTAGTGCAAGGAGGATGAGCCCGAGAGCACAGATATTAAGATAGGGGTAGCACTGGCTTGTTTCCTCTCAGATCCTTAGATCACACCGGAGTGCTTAGGGGGTAACTTCTCAGTCTCCATGATTGAGGATCAAGCGGTTGTGGGCCCTTCTTCAGGCATTCTGGATGCGCCCATCGTACCCTCCCTCGTCTGGCAGTACGTGAAGGGCTTTTTATCGAGTAGTTCCGGGTCAGGTAATGAGCCGAAATCTAATTCCACAGAGTCCGTTGAGTCAGAATCAGATTCTAGCTCTTCTGAGTCTAAGTCCGGTATTCCTAAGGGTGATAACCCGGATACCACTGTCCTGTCCAGGTCGTCTTTTTCGTTTTCCTTCGAGTCTGTTGTAACCGAAGGATCAAACGAACTGGATATTGTTAATGAGAATTATATAGCTGTGGCTTCTAAGTACTTTTATGTGCCTTTAGTTTATTGCATTAATCAGGACTTTCAAAACTTTGATGAAAACGACGAGGAAGAAATTCCTTCGATTTTGAAACATTTGCTTGATCAAGAGCAGGAGAGGTTTGTAAAACCTTTGGTTGATGAAATCACCTCAATTAATGTTGGTACTAAGAAGGACCCGTAGCTGGTCCAGATCGGGTCCACGTTGTCTTCTGAGGAACGCGAGCGCTTAGTCGCTTTATTAAAAGATTTCAAAGATGTTTTCGTGTGGTCCTACGAAGACATCCCTAGAATCGATCCTGAGATTGTACAGCACCAGATCCCTATTGACCCAGAGGCCCAACCTGTTAAACAAAAGCTCCGAAGGATCCGCCCAGACTGAGCTCTGCAAATCAAAGAAGAGGCCACCAAGCAGATTGATGCATGGGTTCCTGTTAGTATCTGAGTGTCCAACTTGGTTGGCCAATATAGTTCAGGTGTCGAAGAAGGATGGCAGAATTCGGGTATGTGTGGACTTCAAAGATTTGAATGAAGCCAGTCCGAAGGACGACTTTCCTCTGCTGCATATCGACGAATTAGTGGACTTTACTGCTAGGCATGCGTTGTTCTCGTTCATGGATGGGTTTTCAGGCTACAACTAGATTTTGATGGCACCCGAAGACAGGGAGAAGACTGCTTTCACTACCCCGTGGGGGACCTACTGTTATAGGGTGATGTTGTTCGGTTTGAAGAATGCTGGGGCTACATATCAATAGGTTGCAACCACGATCCTACATGATATGATCCACAAAGAGGTTGAGGTGCACGTGGACGACATGATTGTCAAGTCCAAGGAAAGAGAGGGCCACTACACCGCCTTGTAGAAATTTTTCCAACGGATTAGAGAGTATCAGTTGTGGCTAAATCCTCATAAATGTACTTTCGGTGTTACAGCAGGGAAAATGCTGGGGTTCTTGATCACACAAAGGGGTATCGAGGTTGATCCTTCCAAAATCAAGGCCATCTTAGAAATGCGACCACCAAGGACTGAAAAGGAGGTGCGAGGCTTTCTGGGTAAAGTGCAATTCATAAGACGGTTTAATACAAAATTAACCTTGACTTGTGAACCACTGTTTGGTATCCTGAAGAAAGGAAAGAAGTTCCAATGGGATGACCGATGGCAAGTTGCTTTTGAGCAGATCAAGTAATATCTACAAAACTCACTTGTGTTGTCGCCGCTAGAGCCGGGGAAACTGTTGATTTTGTACCTATCAGTTACCGAAACGACGATGGGCTGCATGCTTGCGTAGGAATCTAAGGATAAAGTAGAGAAGGCTATCTACTATCTGAGCAAGAGAACGCTGGATTACGAGACCCACTACACTCCGTTGGAAAAGGCTTGTCTGGCCTTGGTATGGGCTACCAGGAAGTTGAGGCACTACCTGTTAGCTCACTCTGTAATACTGGTTCGAGTCTATCACTAGACCTTGGACGTTCTGATTCCTCGGTTTGAGAAACTAAACTTCGCTCATCTAGTAAGAGAGAACAACAGGTTCACTGAGTCATTAACAACTCTATCTTTTATGATAGACATCACTTTTGGAGTCCGGATGCGTCCGATTATCATTGAACAGAAATTTGTGCCGGCCTACAAGCTTATTGCTGTCATAAACGAAGTACAAGATCAGAACCCTTGGTATTATGACATCTGGAACTTCTTGGAAAAGGAAGCTTATCCACCAGGGGCAAATGCCAAAGATAAGAGGGAAATACGAAGAATGGCTGCTCAGTTCATCGTCTGCGGGGGTAAACTGTACAAGCGGGGTCATCTGAGGATGCACAAACTGTGTGTTGATGCTGAAGAGTCCAAGCGCCTGATGGAGGCCATCCACGGAGAAGAGTGCGGAGCGCACATGAGCGGAGTGATGCTAGCCCGGAAGATTCTCAGGCAGGGTTATTATTGGTCAACTATGGAGCAGGATTGTATTGGCTTTGTTTGGCGATGCCACAAATGCCAGATCCATGCAAATCGCATAAACATTCCGCCGTCGAAGCTGTACAACATGACTTCACCATGGCCATTTTCAGTCTGGGGAATTGATGTGATTAGGACAGTTACTTCGAAGGGATCGAACGGGCATGAGTATATTCTGGTAGCGATAGACTACTTCACAAAGTGGGTTGAGGCCCAATCCTATGCGGTGTTGAAAGTGTCGCATGTTGTTAAGTTCATCAGGAACAACATTATCTCTTGCTATGGGGTCCCGAATGAGATTATTTCGGATAATGGTTCCCACTTCAAAAAAGAGGTGATCGACTTGTTGGAGAAATACAACATGGCTTTTCATAAGTCATCCACATATCAGCCGCAAACCAACGGAAGTGTTGAGGCCGCCAACAAGAACATCAAGCATATTCTGTAGAAGATGGTGGAAACCTACAAGGACTGGCCAGATTAGCTGCCATTTGCTCTCTGGGGCTACCAGACTTCAATTCGAACTTCTACTGGGGCAACTCCGTATTCCTTGGTCTATGGGATGGACGCTGTTCTACCTATCGAAGTTAAGGTTCTGTCATTGCGGGTTATGGCTGAGTGCCAGATAGCCGAGGTAGATTGACAGCAGAACAAGTTCGAAGAACTCATGCTGTTTGACGAGAGAAGACTAAAAGCACTGTATCACGTCCAGGGTTATCAACGAAGAATTTCCAGGGCTTTCACCAAGAAGGTTAAATCCAAGAATTTAAAAGAGGATGATCTAGTGCTCAAAGACAACTGAGCTCCCATCCACGACCCTAGGGGCAAGTTCAGACCTAATTAGACTGGTCCTTACATCATCAAGTCAATCTGCTCGGGTGGAGCTGTCGTTTTAATGGATTTAGATGGCCTTGAGTTTTCCCAACCGATCAACATGGACAAGTTGAAGAAATACTATCCCTGAGCAGCTCGCTAGGCCAAAAACCCGAAAGGGCGACCTAGGCAAAAATTAGAGCACAGAAAATTTGAAATTATAAAAACTGAGCTCGCAAGGTTGAAAACCCAGAAAGGGCGGCCTTGGCAAAAGTTAGAGTGCAAAAGAAGAGTGTTAATACACGACTGAACTTGAACTGAACTACGTAAGGCTTGATTCCCATCTTTGGGATACGTAGGCAACTTCATTCTGAAGTCCAACCATAAACACTACCAAATCAACTTTGTACATGTGATCATGTTGGTCATCTTTGTCTTTTCTACATTCAAGAGCTCGGTTGTGATCTTCGGTGCAGTGCTATTCAGACTAGGGGCAACTTTCCAGTTGTTGGGATTCGGGTTGTACGTCTCAGCGATAGATCTCAGGCGTGTCCAGTTGTGATCTATATCGAAAATGGTTTTGAAAAGTTTTAATAAAAGTTGATTTTGTTCAAATTAATCTTTTTACAAATTAGACCATTTTTTCAGTACCCACAACCTTCAGTTTCATTGATTTTAGTACAGAGTTCTCCTACTCTTGAATACAAATTGAAGTTTCTTTTTCATTACATTCATAAAGAAAACTTGAAAGTACAGATTAAAGCAATAAACTCGGGGCATAGTCAAGTCAGGTGTTCCTGTGCCCCCTCCCAGAGCTTGTGGAAGCCTATGATGCCAAAGTAGGCCTGGTTTGCGCCTCTTCATCGAGCCAAGCTATGCACTCGCCAGAAAGGGCATAACTGAAAGTGGGAGCGGGGGCCAGAAGCGCTCTCGTCCTCCATGCTATGGCATACCAAGCTAGATGTGAGCCTCAGACTGGAAATGCAGTAGGGTATTCTACCCCATCTTCTGGGCAAGTCTGATCATGCCCGAACTGATGTCGAAATCTGAATGGGAAGTAAAAGACACAGCGTCAGGCCAACCAGCTGAATCCCGGGCTGGCGAGACATGCTGTAACTCATCGCCAGTAGATTGAGCCTAGGGTAGCGCCAAGCAATGTTGACGACGGATAGGCTGTACATCCATTCGCACCACCACCCCTCATCTGGGGCATCCACTAGTCGTTGCCAGAAGAAATAGCCGCGTGCAGAATATGTTGGGCAGGAGTGCACCACTTTCAACTTGTCCATCAACCATATCTGGGGAAGGGATGAAAAATGGGAGATTAAAGAATAGAGAGGTATATGTGAAGAGAAAAGTGAGAAAGGGTTTTGAGAGAAAAACAAAGCCTGAGGGCCAAGTGATGTGAGAAATACACATGTGAAAGGGTAGAAAACATTACCTGTAAGAGTAGTGGATTCCTTGCAAAACTGGTTGTCTCCCGGTGATGGAAGGCATCCAAACCCATTAGAGTCTCAGCTAGTGTCATGCCAATGCAGCTCTTGCCCTCTTTTAAGCCTTGCGCAACCTTAATTAAACGGACGCTAGACCCTCCAAAGCATGGGGCAAACAAGAAATGAGACAACATGCATAAACAGAGGGCGTGTCACTGAAAACTCTGCCAAAGATGGTCGCTGCGGTCACCGGCGTCAGAAAACCAATGAATCAAGCTCGGAATATCCAGTTCTCCATCACAAATCAAAGATCGAGCGTCATGCAAAGTAAGCCCACACATTCGTCCTAGAGCTTGGATGTGGCCAAATCGGAATTGGGACAAGATCTCTTCATCACGCTGAGACTCCATCAAAGCTTGGAAATCTTCAAAAGTGGGACATATCTCTTGTTCGCCAAAGCTAAAAACATGAGTTACCGGATTCCAACACCTAGCCGCGGCATAGAGGAATGGAAAACGCAGCGGGGTGCGGCTCAGCGTGAATAGTGCATTTATCCCGAAACCCCGAAATTCAATTTTTTCGAGCCATCCAAAGCTATAATTCAATCGGAAAGGTTTTGGGCAAGAAATGCTTCCATTTGGGGCAAAATGGAGTTGAAATGAAGGAACCATGAAGCTGGAACCTTTATAGAAGATAAGGCATTGAGTGGAGGACAGATGGCAACAATCTGGAGATCCTCAGAATTACTGGCCGGCCGGCCAGTTCAAGTAACCAACAGGCCACCTCTACTGGCCGACCGGCCACCGCAAGTGGTCGGCAATGAAGAAAAGTGGCTGGCACTGAGAATAAGTGGCCGACAGCCACTTCTAGCCTCCAGTAGTGAGCTTTTTAGCCTTCCTATGTGCTAAAGATGCTGAAAATCTAAGTTCGATTCTACTTCGGATGCATCTTGTTGTTCTGTTTAGCAGCTGTGTTTGTTTCATTCATCGAGTTGTTGCAATTTGTTTATCGAGTTGTCGCACTTTGTTTATCGAGTTGTAATTACATTATCTAGCTTGTCAAGGATTTGTTTTGTATATCGAGTTGTTTTGTTCTTTTAGTTGTTGTTGGTTCACTACCTGATTAAAAGCAATGCTATTTGAATGTGCAGCTTTGAAACAAAGATCAATCTCATTTACATGCTATGTGATGCGATGCGATGCTTAGAATGTAGAATGTAACGCTTTTTCAATCAAAAATTTGTTTTCATTCCATCATGGTTTCTCTTTACAAAAGTACAAAGTTTTAAGAAAATAAAACTGCCTAAGGCTATACAATGTACTATACTACTAGCAAAAAGAAAACAAAGAAAAAAAAATCTGAATCGGTGCCATCCAACTCAGAACTGAGAAGCCCTTTTCATCCTCTTCCTCGGCTGAGAGGACTCTGGAGCATCGTCGCCATCAGCACTGCTGTCTAAACCAGAATCATCTCCGCTCTCATCCTCGGAGCCCTCCTCAGCTGACTCTGACTAAGGACTTGCCGCCTTCTCGTCCTAACTAGACTCGTTGTCATCACCGCGTCTGGTAGGCCTCCGACGTCTCCCTCGGCTGTGTGTTGCTCGAGGTGGTACTAAAGGTCCTGTCGCCACTCCTGCTGGGGCACCTGATAGAGCTGACGTCTCAAAAGGGATCTGAAAAAAGGGGAGCTCGTCAGAATGTGTTAATTACAGTATATAGGAGATGCGGTATATTAGATGCAAGAGATGATGTGTCGTGAGTAGTAAATGGTTGTAGTGTGTGTATGCTGTGAGCAGTGTATGGGAACAGTGTATTAATGCAGTGTTTTAGTGCAAAGTATCAGATCAACGTAGTATGGAACTGTGTAAATACTCATGCGTTAGCAGAGAGTTTTATGGCATGAAATGCAAATTGAAGAAAGATTACCAGGATCCTGTAGAGGCCGAGTAGGTCCAGGCTCGTCTGCATCATCTCTGTCAAGGAAGTTACTAAGTCAAGAGCATGTCCTATGTACTCAATGGGTACCTGCAAGTGCATTGAAGAGATTAGTATTCCACAAAGCATAATTGAAATGAAGTAAATATGCAGAATGTAAAGTTTGGTACATACCGAGGTCCGGCCTCGAACGACAACAAGCGCACGATAGGGATCTGGCAAGTCTCCCCAAAACGTCTCCGATAAGTCAGTGAGGTAGCCAAGTCTAGCCATCCCACACTCTGTCTGGTGGTGGACATCTCCCCAGCTCTGCCTCTCTGTGCTCGAGACCTGCTCATCAAGGGGGCACCCGCGGTTCTAGGCCTGCTCGATGAAGCAGTAGCAGCTGTCCTCCACACAGGAGCGCGAGCACCTGCCAACGGGGGCATCAGGTATGTCTGGATGTAAGCTATGTAGTCCCCCTCCCCAATGAATCGATCTGCGTCTGAGCCTCGCATGACGTCAATCAGTTCCTGAGGAGAGAAACTCTCTGTGGCACGCATGAACGGTGGAGGCAGCAAAGGAACTGACTATGGAGGAAGGCCTAGTACCTGGCGCACGAAGCACTCGCCAAGAAACTAGGATCGACCTACTGGCCCCTCGGGCAGGATCCGGTATTGGGAAGCACCTCGGGCTCTAGCAAAGTGAAATCGGGTGAACTCTGGCATCGCCACCCAAGGCTGCCATGTGATCTGCAAACAGCAAATGCATTAGTTGCCAGTAGATATACAAAATGAATTGAAGATGAAATAAATAAATAAATAAAACTGTGAGTTTTGAATTACCTCTGCTGGCCTCACTGTGTCGAAGTACTGGCACAAGTAGGGAAGAGTCTCCCGGGCCCTCGGCTGGCATCGGTCGTCATAGCGACGTGAGTAGGGTACCTCAGGAGGTGTCTCAACCTCTAGCTCAGGTGCAAGCACTGGGAAATAGGCGTATACCCATAGCTATGCAAAGTAGGAGGGTGACAGTAAGAATACAGAATACAGATAATGTAGAAAGCAGAGTATGGTACAGTGTGCAGAAAGTACAAGTGCAGAACAGAAATGAGACTGTGTGTGCAGTGTGCAGTGTGTAGTGTGTGCGGTGTACAGAAAGTGCAAAGCAGAAAGCATAGCAAAAATGTAAAACTGAAAAGTAAAGTATATCTCCCAGGCCCTCCAGTAGCAGCCTACTCTGTCCCCGCTCCTCCGGGAAGTTGAGCTCATACAACAATAAAGGGTAGCGAGGCCTACGCCGCCCCAGTCATAATGCCGCACCTGAGATAGGTCCACCAGGGCACTCAACAAATATAACCCCACTGTGTTCCCTCTGTCAGCAAACAGGGTAATGCCGAAGAGGAACATCAGGAAGCCTCAAGCGTACTGCTCTGTAGCCTCAACCGTCGCAGGCTCTCTCCCTTTGAAATGGTCAGCAAACCAGGTATACCGGACGAAGCCTGATGAGCAGTGAATGGGCGGGTGCACTCCCAACAGGTAGGTCCAAGAAGCCTCCCACTCGCCCATGTCGAGATCATACGGGATTGGCTGGCCTCCCACCTCTAGGCCTGTCAACATAGCGAAGTCATACGGGGTCATGGTCATGTCCCCCGTGGTAGAGAAATGGAAGGAGTTGGTGGTGTCCCACCATCTCTCTACCAATGCTCCTAGTAGAGTCCTACTCGCAAAGAGACGTGAGAGCCCCGAGCAGAACAAGCAGAACCCCGCCTTGTCGATAATCTGCTGGACGCCGTCAAGGAGCTCCAAGTACCACTCCATCGCTGTAATGGACCCGTACCCGCGGGTAAAACGGGAGTCAACCTATGTGAATGAGCAGAGATACAATGTGCATAAGTGTTCAGAATGAGCAGAAATACAATGTTAGAAATGTTCAGAATGAGTAGAGATGCAGTCTGTATGAGTGTTCAAAATGAGCAGAGATGTAGTGTGCATGAGTGTTCAGAATGAGCAGAGATACAATGTTGGAAATGTTCAGAATAAGCAGGTAAAATACAGTGCAGAAGCGCAACCTATGTAAGAAATGTAAAGTATGTTGCAGAAAATGTAAAAGTACAGTGTGTACCTTAGCGGCATCATGGGATAAATGGGACTCGGGCTCCCATAGCAGAAGATCTATGGGTGCGCGTCGTGCAAAACCCGTGAAGTGGCGCACTGTGTTAGGTGGTAGCACATGTACTTCAGGATGGTACGTCGCGGGGTCGAATGGTCGGATCCTCGGCGGCAACGGGATGTGCTTCAGCTCCCCCTCCAACCTCGGACGACCCCCATCGTGTGGGACGTCGTCTGCCATCTACAAAGTGGTTAAAAATGAGCAAAATAGGGCGAAAATGCAAAAAGTCAACAAAAAGTCAACTCTCGGGAAGAGAAAAAGTCAAAAAAGTCAAAACCCGGGAAAAGGACGTCAAACTCAAGTCAAAGTTGGAGGAAACAAACCTCAAATGGTGGAAATTGAGGAAAAGGCTCCGAAAACAACTTTTGTTCGGTTCGAAACGATAAGAATCAAAAGTTTTTCACGAATCAACTTCGCGGGGGCGTTGGAACACGCGTATAAAGTGCAAATCTGAGGGGAAAAAAGGTCAAGGGATGAAGAACATGGGTTTTCGGCAATGGGTGTGTGAGAAAAAAGTGTTTGGGGTTTGAGTTTTTAAAGACCCGTGTGCAAAAGGTCAAAACTGCCCCGATTTTCTTAAACTGGCTGGCCGACCGGCCAGTTTTTGTGGCCGGCCGTCCACTTAAGTGGCCGGCAGTTGAGAAAAGTTGTCAGCAGTTGAGAAAAATGGCTGGCAGGTGCCCAATGTACTCTCTGAGTGTTTTCAGACTGTTATATGTCCTTGAGTTCCAAGAAATGCAAGGAATGCTCAAAATTTGATACAGAATGCCTCCGCGGGAGTCAAAATTGTGTTCTTTGTACGGGGTGATCATCGCTCTTCAACACACATAAAGCGTATCCTTTTTAACATGGTACAACTCGCCGAGAGGTAAATCAGGAGTTACCTTTGAGTTGTCTCTATCATATGCTCTTGTCGTTGCATAGAATGAACATCGCTTTTATCGTTGCATGAAGTATGCATTTTGAATTGTTGCATTGAACATGCATTACCATGATGCATTGAATATGCATGACCATGTTTGCATAAGGCATGTATTCTACATTGAATATGCCTCGTTGATTATCTTGCATTGAATACGCCTCATTAATTGTCCTGCATTATTGATTATCTTGCATTGCATATGCATCGTTGTCATTCGTTTCGCAGGAGACATGCATTGCATTGTATCTATCAAGTTTCATTCTCGTACATGCACGATATTGTATGTACGGTTTATTTAGAGGAATTCCGGGTAAAACCATTCCCCTTCCCTAATTTGTTGGTTAGAAACACCCAGGCACGCCCGGTGTTTACACTGGCACCTTGTTAGAAGTGTTTGGGGTGTGTGTCCGATGCTTATACTCCTTTGGTTAGAGACGTTGGGTTGTGCGCCCGATGCTTATGCCACCCCTTTTGGTTAGCAGTGTTTGGACCGCGTGCTCGGCACTTACACCACTCCTCGGTTAGAAGCGTTTGGGATGTGTGTTCGATGCTTATACCACCTATGTCTTGGTTAGAAGCACTTGGGACGTGTACCCGATGTTTATGCCACCCTTCAGTGTTTACACCGCTCGTTTCCCTCTCTCGTGTGTGATACACTGAGAGGTGTGTCCTTTCCCTCTCTCGCGTGTGATACGTTGAGAGGTGTGTCCTTTCCTTCTCTCGCATGTGATACGCTGAGAGGTGTGTCGTTTCCCTCTCACGCATGTGATACGCTAAGAGGTGTGCCTTTCCCTCTCTTGCATGTGATATGCTAAGAGGTGTGTCATTTCCCTCTCTCGCATGTGATATGCTAAGAGGTGTGTCCTTTCCCTCTCTCGCGTGTGATACGCTGAGAGGTGTTTCCCTTCCCTCTCGCGTGTGATACGCTAAGAGGTGTTTCATCTGAGACTCTGGGTATTCCCGAACGTCACTTTGAGCATTTCCTGCGCAAGGCGCAATGAAGATTGCATAATTTTCTTACATCCTTTCTACTAAAATCTGTGAGAGTGTAGTTCCTTATTCGCTTTCTTAAAATGTCGTATTTATTTTTCATAAATGCTTCTTTACAGCCCTCTTTGCATAATCATAAGCTATGCTCTTGCATTGTGCATGTCCTTTGCATTTTGCCCCTGCCTGCGGGCGCATCTGTATTGTTACCTTGCTTGTTTGTCTAAGTCTTCGGCCTTGTCAAAAATGGATCGTCTCTGGGCTTTGACATTCATTCGCGTCATCCCATAACTTCCGAGTTCTGTCAAAGAGGGGCAACTGTAGACACCCCATTTTTGACCGACCTTAAGACTTTGACGTCTTCGTTTGTGCACGCGATGATTGCGCATGTTTGTGCTTGTTTCGAGCACCCGAAGTTCTCGGTTGAGTGCCTTGCCTTTGAGCCTCTTAGCACTTTGTGTTTTGGCCTTGGTTTTTGGGCCAAACCTTGTTGCCTCTTGCCTGAGGGAGGGGGAGGGCTGCCGGCCACTTGTGGCACTTGCCGGCCACTTTTCTCCCTTGTAGGCTACTTGGAGTGGTCGGCCGGCTAGAGGAGGTGGCCGGCCGGCCACCTTAACTGGCCGGTGGCCAATCTTTCTCCTTTTTAGATATTTCCAGATCTTTTGAACCAGCTGTGGCTCACTGAACTCATCCTCCATACACGTGTATGGAGGGATGGAAACAAGCTTTAAGCTTGTCAAGCAAGCTTTTGCTTGCATTGCCTATATAAGGGGAGCTCCCTCCCCCTATTAGAGGGTTCAAAATTTTCAGAGCAAAAATCTCCCTCTCTCTCTAGAATTCTCACTCTCTCTCTATATTGTGCTCTATAGTGCTTAGAAGTGTGTTTTCGTCATATTTTTGCAAAGAAACACCTAGTCAAACACCACTGCCTTGGAGCTAAGGTCCTTGAAGGTTTGTTTGGAGTTCAAAAAGATGGTTTTTTGGCTCATAAGTTGTCCTCTTGCTGCTGTGCTTCAAGGGTGAGCTTATTCCCTCTTTTAAGCCTATTTTTGTATACCATATTAGCCACCTTTGCATGATATTTTAGGCTTGGTTGTTAACTACAAAAAGCTCTATTTTTAAGTGTTAAAAATGGTTGTTTGAGGCTCTGTGGGAGTTGGGGGTGTTTCACCCCCTTGTATGCTTTATTTGCAAAGCTTTTGGGCCATCCTTTAAAGCTTTTGGAACTATCTCTTTTTGGCCTTTTAACCACTGAATTCTAGAGGAATTTCAGTGGTGGCAAGAAGGTTTTGAGATCCCAAATAGGAGGGGGTGGTCCCCTCTCCTCTTGTCTTACTTGCATGTCTTGTTGGCCTACCAAATGAGCATGCATTTCTCTTTCTTTTAAGCTGAGTTCAAGCATGTTTTTGTCACTTTTTGGGCCTGCTCTAACTTTGTTTTAGGCTGGTTTTCTTATTGCTTACATGCTTCTTACACTTGCAGTGTAATCTTGTTAATTAGCCTTGTATGCTTGATGCTTTAGCCCACCATTCTAGCTTATTTCGGCTACACTCCAGCATGCTTTTACTCCTGTTTTAGCATGCTTAAACTCTGTTTGAAGTGGTCTTGGCCCTTTGAGGCTTGCTTTGTATCGCGATAGTGTAAAGGCCTTTTACTAGCTTTGAGTTTCAAAGTCCCTAGCATGCTTTGTATGTGATGATGGCATGTCTTAGCCTCAGTTCTCACATGATTTCAGTGTATATAGCATAGTCACACTCTCACATGGTCTACTCTTTCAATGCTTTTGAGAGATGTGCCTTATGCCTTGCTCATAAGCCAACTTGTATGCATGTTTGTCTAAGCTTTTGGGGCTATCATTTCAACATGTTTTGGCCTGTGAATTGGCATGATTAAGCTCTATCCAGAGCTAGTTTGGTTGTTTAGGCTATGTATTGTATGCCTCTTGTGTAAAGCCCTTGACTAGCTTTGAGTTCTAAGGACCCTAGCATGCTATACTTGTGTTGTTTGCATGATATGTCATCATTTGGCATATGATTTCAGTGCTTGTACCTCTGTCATGCTCTCATATATATCACTCTTTCAATGTGTTTGAAAGTTAAGCTTTGTGCCTTGCTTGCGAGCGAATGAATGAGCATGCATTTCTTGCTTTTTGTGCCTAAGTTTTAGTGTGTTTTGGCCACTGTTTTGGAGTATCTTAGGTCTATCCATAGCTGGTTTGACCATTTGAGATTGATAGTACATGCCTCATGTGTAATGTTCTTCACTTGCTTTAGTGCTCTTGGCCCCCTTTAACATGTCTTGCATGCATTGCTTACATGATTGAGTCTTGTGCATGCCGCTTTAGCATTGAAAGATAAGCATGTTGTTTGCATTACATTGTGTTTGGATTGGACGTTAATCCAAACATAAGAAATGTGAGACGTTTAATACTCCAAGTGATGAAACGTGTCACATTTCTTGGCCGCCGACCCTCTTGACCATGCATGATAGAGGTGGAGGCTCTTATGTGTTGTTTGTACATCACTAACATTGTGCAAGCTTGACTCTTCGGCCATCATGCATAGAGATACATGGTTGGTGGTTTAAGAGCTGAGTACTATGCTCCTTTGAGCTTGAGAAATGATAAGGAGAGTAGTTGCACACACATTTCCTTGGAAATGCATTGTTGTGCCTTTGTTGTTCTCTGTTGTTCTCTGTTGTACACACATGTCTTCCAACCCCATTTCTTTCACCCTTTTACTTATTAGCTTTTGATGGTTAGTTTAGGGCATATTTCAATTAGCATACCTTATGCTTTGCATGCGTTCATCATTCATTTGTCTTGCATGCATCGGGCTCGGTGCATCATTCAAACCGCATTGTATTTCAATACACTTTCTTGAATACGTGTTCCAAAGCATGTTATCAAGTGTTGCATTCATATGCCATCTTAGATAACCGAACCTATTAGTTGCATTATTGCATGTGTTGCATTAGGCATTGTTGATATAGTTAGGATCATGCATATTTCTAACTAGTTTCCTGTTTTAGCTCGGAGTATACTGTAAGTGTTTACGTTTTAGCATCCTTGCACGAGTGTGAGTGTTGCCATGTTATCATGTTTTCCATGAGGCTATTTGCTTAATTGCTATAACTGCATGAATGCCTGTGGATGAAGGCTTTATTGCTTGAATTGGGACAATTCATCGAATGTGAGTTTTAAGCCCACTTTGCGAAGTGGCAAATCATCATGTTTTAAGCCCACTTGAGGGTGGCAAATCCGCGCTTTAGCCTACTGGCAAGTAGCACTTTCAAACCATTTTCAAAAACAAACATGAGTTGTTTTGTTCCAATTCTCGTGATTGAGTCTATACTTGTATGCTGTGCGCATCACATAGTAAGGTTAGCTAATAAATTGGAATAAGAACACATGTGTTTTCAAAATAACATATCATGTTTAGTAGAGGCTGATCCTTTGATCGGCCGAGCTGGGGTGCTCATTTCAGAACCTTCCCCTCTCATACCCAAGTTCCTGAGCCGAGGCAACTTTGGTGATGACGGACACGTGGCCTTAGGCACGAGTCAGGGTTTCCTAAATTTCCCAAAATAAAATATTTAGGTGGCGACTCTGAAATCTGGCAAAGCGGTCCATGTTTGGCGGTTTTGATTCAAAATTGATTTTTCAAAACCAATTGCCAGATTTGGACTCTTTGGTGATTTATCAGTCTTACATTACACTTTGTGAGATTGGATTCAAAACCGTGACAGGAGTCCGAACTATAGTAGCTAGAACCCAATTCGCGCCCTCTCCGAAAGGGGGGGCCCGCGGAGAGAGTTCGGGGCGGTCTACACTCGGCCACATTAGCTTGGCCTAACCCCTCCTCTTACACCAGAACTTCGTGGATTGATACCTCAAGCACACCTCGGCAAGCCCTACCACGCCTTTCACCTCTACCACCACGAGTTTGACCCCTTCCTGACATCCTAATTGAGGAAGAAGGTAAACAATTTAGCACATAATCTCAAATGTGCTCGCGACCTCACTCACATGTTTGACCATCACAATTTTATATATTTTCTACCATATAAACAATTCAATCCTCCTCCACATCGGCACTTAATCACATAAGCACATACGGATTATCCTTTTATGATGGAATTTGTCCCACGAAAAACCAAGAATTCTTAGTAGAATGAGTATTGATCAAGTACCCTTCTAATAAGACCTCAAGGAATTTAATAAGCACAAACAACATCCCAAAAGTCCAATCCCATACCCATATAGTCGCATAAACATGCTATCACACAATCACAAAACACAAGAAATCTCCTAATCATACGCAATGAACCCACTGTGGTATAACAACCACTCCCCGCGAGCCCCAAGTATTCAAACTCGGTAGCTTTGATACCAAGTTGTAACGCCCCAAAAATATATACAATTGAAATATAATAATAATCATGGCTCTTAAGAGATACCAAAAATATCCCCAACATATTCCATTACAAAATCTCAAATGTTTATACAAGAATAATCTCACATGCGGTTATCCATTCTTGAATCCTAGTACATGAAGCTATAGCGTGTAGAATCATTCGATCAAAATAAGTAAATGCCCTCAACGGCTTACAAGTTCCAAGGCTTAAGCCCGATTACACAAAAATGGTCTCTCAGACCCATACATGAATAGCCATTGGCTTACAAAATTACAATCACAACAAAAAGAGCCTTGTGCTCTCAATACAAACTTCCACGCCCTAGTTTGGCAAGTTCACCATATCTTTTCCTGCACCAAAATCCCATAGGGGTGAGCATAAAGCCCAATAGAGAATTATTAACAAAGTATATACATTTATGCAAGATTCCCAATGTAAGATGCACATGCCATGCAATGCCAATTAAAAAGATTTCATTTACATGTTGTAAAAAGCCACCATGTTCAACAGTAACTTGAAATCTCAACGATAATAAATATAAAATGTTATTCAATGGGGCGGTAAATAGCACTACCAAATACCCCACTTTACCGATTACTAACCGAAAGGGAAGTGGTACCTCCTCTGCTCGTTTTTTTGGTCTTTTATCCCAGACACTCAAGCCAACTTAATCAATGTCATCTACACCTCCTTTTCAGACTTACCAACGTATTTATCCCGAAACATTTCAATAATTCTCATTTCGAAATATTCTTTTTTCAAAGTAAACGTTTCCAAACTCAATTCAAAAGGTATAAAGATTAATTTAATGAGTATGTAGTGCAATACTTATAAATGCCTCATAACATTCTCCATTTTTAAGTATCTCAACAATAATACGATAATAACCACATTTCCCATTTTTCTCCCTTCAATGTTACTTCACAAAACACCACATGTTTAATTATATCTAACAACATGTAACAACCATTCCACGTCATGTACAATTCTCAGCATTTTAGTCATTTCAAGACTATGTGCAATGTTTATAAAACCTCAACTTTCCAAAATCACAATTCCCATATTTCATGGAATCTCAACAATGTGCCAATTCATAGCTACACATGTATATCTATTTAACAATAAATTCAAATATGGTCTCCAAATTCTCATACATCAAGAAGTTGTCATATTTGCAAACAACAATATGAAATTTCCACTCACAACGAATCCCTCGGTTAGCTCTCCAACTTTGATGAAGGAACTCGGGTCAAAATATCAATGAATTTGGAGAGATCAAAGATTTTGTGAGGTTTGATGTAGGAAATGTAGAGAGATGGAGGAGAAAAGAGTTTTTAGAGAGAGAGAGCGATGTGTATAATCATATACACTCAGCTTAAGAAAAGAAAAAGAAGCAGATTTTTGGACTGCACAAAGGCCCGCACGTGTGGAGCATCTTCCCTGCACGTGCGTCCTTTGCCCCCGCACATGTAGTGGTCCCTCCCCACACCTCACTCCGCACCTGCATATAATGCAATGTGCAGTCCAAAAATCTCCCAAATTCCCATACGTGCGGCCCCTATCCCGCACATGCGGCCCAAGGCCCTGCACATGCGACTCAACCCTCAGCCTAGAAAAATTCCAACTTAAGTGAAAAACCCCCCGGATTCAACTTCAAACCTCCCGAAACAAGTGGGACTCAGAATTGAAATTAAAAGAGACGAAAATCGAGAGATAGATTTCAAAAAGTGTTGGACCCAACACGCACAAAAGAAAGTAAAACGGGTTACGTACCTGGTCATCACAAGTACCGCTGGATATCTGATGTAATGCAACGCATAATCTAGGATATAATGTAGTTACCTTAACACCTACACAATACCGTTCCAATGAGTAGCATTGAGATTACTCATGTATTTACTGAGCTTTCTAACTGAGTATGTTATATCCGACCTTGTACAACTCATTAGATACATTAGAGTCCCTATTATACCAGAATATTCTAGTTGAGACACATTCTCACCATTATTTTTGTCCAAATTGAGACTTAAGCCTACGAAGTCCTCGACACATTCTGATTTATTATCTTATCAATATAATGAGACTGAGTGTAACAACCCTCATTTTTGACTTAGTCATGCTTGCATACATTATGGATGATCTTGTTTTAATATGTGCTATTGCAACCTTGTCTTGTTTTGCTTGAGTGATTGCTTGCATGTTTTGTTCTCGTCTGGTGCATTGCTGAGGTCATCTTAAGCCTAGACACCTTCGGGACCTTTGTCACTTAGAACTATCTTGGAACCCCGTTGATTGACCTCCATCTTCGCCCTGGCATATTGGCCAAGATGTCACCATCTAGGCCGAGGTACGCGTCGCCTAGGCCGAGATGTGCATCATCTGGGCCGAGATGTTAATATCTAGGCATTCTAGATCCTTGATCTTTGCTTGAGTGATTTTGTTCCTAGGATGTTATGACCTAGACCGAGGTGTGGCACACCTAGGCCAGGGTGTGGCACAGTTTAGTCAAGTGTTGTCCTTCCGAGCCGATGTCCTTGCCTCTTGATTGCCGCAGTCTTGTTGTTAGCCGATGTCGTTACTTGCCGGTGTGTTCGTGCCGCCTAGCTTGCTGAGTACGCTTTGTCTTGGTCTTGTCTTGTCAAGTCAGTCACCTTTTTGAGTTGAGCGAATCAGCCGATGCCACGTGTCCCGACAGAGGGATTAAGTCAGTGTTTGTCGTGTGAGGCATTTCATTTTTGTATCAATCTTTCCTTTTTAGAGAGAGAAGCTCTAGTTAGAAGGAGGAGGAGTTTGAGCTACAGAAGGAGGCTTCCAAGCTTGATCGTTGAAGCTTGAACCGTTAGATTCAAGTTTTAAGGTCAGAATCTTAACCTACTCTGGTTGTTCTTGTTGATCATCTAGCTGCATTGCACGATTGAACCTGTTCGGCACGTCATGCATTGATTTAAAATCGGTTTTAGAAAGAGAAAACGGTTTTCATGTGTTTTTGGAAGAAAAGCCTCGTTTGATCCAAAAGTTTGCTTTAAAGCTCGTGCATTTGTGTTTGTTTTGATAAGATCCTTGAGTATGGGTACCCAGGTCAACGTTTTCGTAGTTGTGGCATGAAATCTCAGCTTTTGTATAGCAAGTTTGATCTTTGCATTCATCTTCTTCATGTTCATGTCCTTCAAGTTCTTCATGCTCATGTTCTTCATGTTTATCAAGAGGGAAACCCAGATTTTTCCCGACTTCACTTTTGAATGTGGCCATCGAGGCTACACCTCGGCAAGGAGGTGTGGGACCTCGGCCTAGACCTGGTAGTTGTCCAGCGTGTTTTTCCAAAGATAAGAAACTGTGTTTCGATTTGATTGACTTAATGCTGAGGTCATTTGCATGTAAGCTAGACTTGTTTTGAGTAGTGCATTCAATAGACTTTGACATGTGTTGTAGGACTTGGACTTGCCTTGACCCCGACGTTTGAAGAACTAGGTGAGTGGTATTTTTAATAAAGCTATGTTATACGTTTTGACAAAGACTTTGCCTTGCTTGATTTGAAAGCGTTTGTTATGCATGAATAATTGTCCCTGTTTTGTATATCAAGTATGATCATGTTGTGACAGCACACTTCGTTTGAAAGTCCCTCGTGCTGGAGGACTCTAAACTTTCGCAGCACATCTCATTTGAAAGTCCCTCGTGCTGGAGGACTCTAAACTTTCGCAGCACATCTCGTTTGAAAGTCCCTCGTGCTGGAGGACTCTAAACTTTCACAGCACATCTCGTTTTGAAGTCCCTCGTGCTGGAGGACCCTAAACTTTCGCAGCGCCCTTGACTTGTACTCTGGTGTTAAAGGGCTACGGGCCTTTATAACATAGGTCCCTCCTGCTGGAGGACTCTAAACTTTCACAGCACATCTTGCCTTGAAAGTCCCTTGTGCTAGAGGACTCTAAACTTTCGTAGCACCCTTGTTTGAGATGTCTATCTTGCTTTGTCTTGTTTTGCCACGGACGGTCTACTGCGTGGATATGTTTGCCGAAATGTTATTATTTGTAATATGTGATGCTAGTACGTATCCCTTGAAACTGTGAAGATTTGTTAGATGGACGAGGTCCATTTCTTGTTATATATATGTAGAGTTTTGTCTTGTATTGTTTTGAAAGGATTTCGGCTATTATTCATGCAAACCCCTTTATTATTTATGCCATTCACTGAGTATCCAAGCTCACCCTCTCTATATATATGTAGGTGATGAACAAGAAGGCGGTGACGCCTAGATGTGATTTCTGGAGCTTGTTTTTGGGTCTTATTTATGTCGGCTTAACCTGTACCTGTGCTAGCAGTCTTGAAAATCATGCTTCTCGACTTGTAATATTTGTATTTTGAACACGTCGGCTGAGAAGCCTTTTGATCAAGATGTATGTTTTTGTGTGATTGATATGTCGGCAAAGAAGATGTCGGCAACCTGGCAAGCTGTGTACTTAAATCTGTAATTCGTAAATTTGTTTATGTCGGCTTGTGGAGCCCTTTGCTAATACGAAAAATGTAACTTGCACTTTGCTTGTTTGTTATTAAGTTATAACCCATATGTGAATGGTTGCTATCTCATGTGACTTATGCACAGCTCTTATGGACCACTTGTATTCTAAATTTTGCTTCCGCACTTGAGAGCCCCATGTATCTATACTCTGTATGTGTGTGAATTTTGTAAGATTGGCCTTCGGTAATCTCGGCTTACTGGCCATCACGGCACCAAACTACTAGGGGCGGTTTGGGATCGTGACACTGAGAAAGTACAATACCATTAGACGTTCTAGCAATCTTAATTCTCAGAATAACAGCTGCAAGGTCGATGTCCTTCATGTCAAAACCACTTAGATTTTATATACCATCTGGTATGATATGGTATAGCTTGATTTTTTATATATTTTTTTCACTATATTGAAGTAGAGGTGAGCATCAAATATTCTGATTTGTCCAAATCGACCGAACCGAACCGAACCGATCCGTTGCATTATGAACAGATGCGTGATAATGAGCAGACAGTTGTAAATTGATTTTTCTAATCTGCTTAGTTTTGGACGGATGACGGATTTGAGGTTCCTTTTGGCACAATTGAACCGCCAAACCGCGAGCACCCCTAGCAATTTGTAAAACTTTGTATTTTCAATTTGTTTAGATTTTATGTTTGTGTTTTCAATTGAAAAAGAGTTTAGATATTCTGTTGTGTTTTCAATTTGGAAACCCTTTTATCAAATGGCAAGTGTTGATATTTGATATTTCTATACGTAAAATATAATACTTAATTTTGTCATTTTAAAAAAAAAATCAAATTAAATAGTTTTTGAATAATAATAATAAAAAGTAATGAAATAGTTTTGATAATGCATGGTTTTCTTATATGTAGTTATTATTGGTATTTGACAATTTACTTGATAATCTTTTGGTTATGTTGAGTTGGATTGTTATCAAAAAAAAAAAAAAAAAAAAAAAAAAAAAAAAAAAAAAAAAACAAACAAACAAACAAACAAACAAACAAATGTTGACAAGTTATTTATTATATTCAAAATTTGTAAAAGTTTAAATCGTCAAACCGATTTGCATCCGTCTGCCAATCTGCTCAATTTGCATCCGTCAAACTGGTGGACAGATGTGAATTGATTTTTTTCAATCTGCCAATCCGACGACAGATGGTGAATTTGAGGTTCTCCAGCCACAACCGAACTGCGAACACCCCTACAATAAAGTAATAGAGAGGAAGGTGTTCGGAACCAAAAAAAAAAATAAATAAACAAATAAGTTTGGTAGAGTTGATTTTCTGTAAACAAACATGAAAGAAGATTGAGTTGGGTTGGTTTATAATTAGGGAGAACTACATGTAGGTAGGAGAATGAGAAAAAAATAATCAATACATGGGAGTGCAAGTGACACTTATACCCTTACAGTCTTTCATTTGCGTCTCACTACAGACACACTTGCACCTCTCATGTGTTAATAAGTATTTTTTTCCTTTTTCCCACCTACATGTAATTTTCTGTTATAATTATTAGCAAATACATATATATAACAACAATGTTGAAATATTATCTCATCTTTGATTTTAGAAGGTATTTTTTTGAGAAAAAAAAAATTGGGTGCTCTAAAAAAAGAGCTCTAGAGAGTTTTAATGGTGTATGGGCTCCACAATAATGTGATGTTTGTGTCTTGATTTTTTTGTTTTTGTTTTTGTTTTTTTTTTCATTGTCAAGTCATTAAAACTTTATTTAAAGATCCCAAATTAAATAAATGTATCATTTCTATATTTTTTTTCATTTTATTGTCAATAGCTTTTCCATATAGTGAAATCGTACGCAAACTGGGGTAATTACTTAAGGTTGTGGGTATTGTTATTGGGCCTTGGAAATACTTCCGATGGAAATACATTTTGTTTTAGCTTCATCACAAAATTATGATTTGATTTAATTTTTGAATTATGATTTGAGTTTTAAATTATGTTTTGAAAATTAATTTTTGAAATATGTTTTGAAAAAAGAAAATTTATTTGATTATGAATTTTGAAAAAAGTTTTGAGTTGTATTTTGAAATTGTTTTTGGTTTATTTTTTTAAAATATTTTTTATTGTAACTATTTATTTTTTTCAATGTGCGTTGTATTTACTATATTTGTGCATTGTATTTTTTTTAAAATATTTAAAATATTTTTATTTTAAATATATTTTATTTTGAAATATTTTATTTTATTTTGTAAATATTTTTTAAAATATTTTAATTTTTTTTAAATTTATAAAAATATTTTAAATTTTTTTTAAATATTTAATTTTTTTTTAATTTTTAAATAATCAGTTCCGATTTGTAATTCGGAAATACTAAGGCTCGAATGGCCCGAGTTCCAAAACGGCATCATTTTGGATTTTTTTTTCCCCCCTCTTTTCTCTTTGAAACTGAGGTGAAGAAGAAAAAGAGAGGAGAGATAGAGAGAGAGCATCAACCAACTCAGATCACCATCATCATCACACATTATCATCAACATCAAACAACAACACATCATCATCATCAACACGCATCATCTTTTCTTCCTCTATTTTTTCTTTTCTTTTCTTCTTCCATAACTCACACACACACAGAGATCATCACTACGCATAGACACAGATCTACACACACACACACAGAGATCATCAACAGATCGGTGAACAGAGAGACACAAACACAGATCATCAACAGATATACAGATCTGTGTACACACACAGAGAATGGCAGCACCGGTGATGGGTGGAGCCTCTCTCTCTCTGTTCCTTCTTCCTCTCTCTTCTCTCTCTTTCTCTTCTTCTCTCTTCTTACTCTTTCTCCCTCTGTTTCAGAGATATAAGAGGGGGGAAAAAAAAAAGACTGCCCAGTCAAGCCATTCGGGCCAAAGGAGTTTCGAGCTACGAAGTATTATTGTTAAAATAATTTTCAATCGCCCATATATATATAAATCATAACAAAATATTTGGCCAATACTTTAAAAAATAACAAAATATTTTTTTTGAAAAAATTAAAAGAATAAAAAATATTTTTTTTCAAAAATTAAAAAAAAAATTCTGAAAAAAATAAAAAGTAAAAAAAAATTTAAAGAACAAAATTTTAAAAATTGAATTTTTTTATAAAAAAAAACGGAGTTTTAAAAAGAGTTTAAATTGAGTTTTAAAAAGAGTTTTTGAATTAAATTTTAAAACTTTTGTATAATTATTGAAAAAAATTTATTAGAATCGTGATTTTAAAAGAAAATCAGACGCTATCTAATTTGAGCCAAGGTTCTCTCCTTGCAGCCTCGTACTTGCGCTCGTCCTTGCAGGCCTTCGGGTCTACTTTTAAGCCTAATTTTAATAATTCGAACCCAATTCTAAATTTGCCAGCTGTACTATCTATTTTTTTTTTTTTAATCAACTCTGTGACTCTGGCAAGATGCAATTGAGCCCATTCACAGAAAGAGCCAAGTACATCATGTCAACATAAATTTCAGAACATAAACCTTACACTTTGGATCATTTACCATGTGTATTATCAAGAAATCAAGACAAAATGACATACCTGAATCCATTGATGAACGGTTAAACGGAAGCGTAATTATCAATGAACTCTTTGTTATTGATTATGTTATTGCCTTCTAATCCTTTCCCCTTTGGTGCCTTATGTTTCTCCTTGAAAGGATTTAGAAAGAAAAATGGCAGTGTTCT
>NW_021027820.1:733002-758237 GCF_004153795.1 Camellia sinensis | reverse complement strand
GAACTTGGGAATATCAGTTGGATGGACCGCCACAAAGCGAAAATGTTGGAATCCAGACCATTTGGTTTCAAAAGATGGATAGTGGGAAAGAATGACAACTGATGAGTGGGAACAAGAAAATCCTAGGGAAACAGGTTTCTACATCTCAACAGCTTATCTTTGGTTTCAATGTAGAACATATCCCAGGCCGGGAAAATACAAGGTAGGCCAATGAAGTCAACAATGACATACACAAAACGTGCAAAATGAACTTTCATATGTCCACAGATGATGGCATTGTTGGATTTTCAACAAGGGATATCTACTTTCAGACATTTAAATTAATATTGAAATGCAACAGTGAGCAATTACATTGGGGAATTAGTAGTTCACCTGTGAAGGACTTCCATCTTCAGAACTCTTTGCCATCATGCTGTCTTCCTCATGATGAAATTTCTTGCGGAGTGAAATATTACCAGAAACAGGATTTGAATCCACAAGTAAAGACTCTGACAAAGATCTTCTACTAGAGCCATGGTGCTCAATTATAGATGCCAGATTTTGTTTCGCAACAGCATCAACTGACCCATTAAAAGAACCAGTACTTAATTGTGTAGCCAATCCTGTGGATGATAAGCTTGTTAGATAAATTTTTCAGAACATAAAACCTTAGAGTTTGGATCATGTATCATGTGTATTAGCAAGAAAACCAAACAAAAGCGTACCTGATTCCATCGTAATGGTTAAACGGAAGCGTGATTGTCAATACCACCTTTTGTATTGCCTTTGTTATTGCCTTCCAATCCTTTCCTTTTGGTGTCTTTAGTTTCTCCTTGAGAGGATATCAAAGAAGTTGGCAGTTCTTTTCTTATCAGGCAGGATTAGGGACCATAACATCTTAAAGTTAAAATAGGTTTTCAAAAAACAAAACCGTGTGGCAGTTTCTATGAAAACCAACTTAACCAATTTTGTTTTAATTTCTATTTTCGCCCCTCATAGAAATAGAAATTACTCAACTAGTATCTACACATTAGGTCCATGACACATATACCCTTAAGCCTATTAACTAAATTGAATCACTTAAATTGTAGGCTTCTTATAAATGATAACATCACATTTAATTATGTGGTCCCATTAAGACATTATCTAACACATCAGATTTTTTAGCGGAGCAAGCTCACATCTGGAACTAGAATGGATCCAAACAAGATGGTTGTAATTTAAAAATGTACTATTTTCTTAAGCCTGAGAATTAACCTTTTAATGATATATGATGGAAATGGAATGTTGTTTCCAAACTTGTTTTTTTGCTCATGTGTATTTTAGAGGGTTACTATTAGCACCTACTTAAATTCTGTAGATCTCCCATTTCTTTAAACTCTCATCCTAAATTTTAAATTTTAATAAAATTTCTTTGAACACCTCACTTAACAACAAATTTATCCATAATCATAATATTATCACACCCAACGCACACTCACCTAATTTTGCACACCCTCTCTCATTCTCCTTTTGATGACCATCCATCTTCTGTTGCAAAGAACGCTGAGAGTTATTGCATCAATAAACACCATTACCTCAATGAAGAGCATTGCATCGACAATTCATTATTGAAAATACTATCGACTCTCAACGAAAGGAGGAATCGCCTCGACGATGGCCAAAGAATACCGTCATAAAACTCGTCAGAAATTCATGTCCACCATTGCAGAAAACTCGACAAAAATTCTTCTTAGATAAATACGAACTCCCCATCTTATCAGCAACATTGTCTCTCTTGTTCTTGTCACATTTTTGTTTTTTGGTTTATTTCGGCGTAAAAAATAAATAAATAAATAAATAAATAATTAAAAAAAATCTTCGTCAATGTTGATCTCCATCATCCCTGTTGAACTTTATTGCCGACAAAAGGTTTCATTCGGCCTCCATCTTCACTGGCGTTGATCTCCATCGTCACTATTGAACTCTTGTCGTGTCTCCTCTTGTCGTTTCAAATCGTTGACGGAGGGTTTCATTCAGCCTCCATTTTCATCGATATTGAATTCTCATCATCGCTTTGGATTGTCATTCTCACCATTGATTTACTTGTGTAGTCAACAAAACAATTAGTTTCAACATTGCTAGATTGGGTGGGTATAGAATTCTGTAAAAAATTTAACCAAAAAAAAAATTAGTCATGTTCATGAATACAGAGTTGAACAAATTTAATGTGTTCAAAATTTATATTTGAATAAAGAATGAAAATTTAATTTATTTTAACCAAACTAACTTAAAATGTTCAATTTTTTTTATGTATGAACATTTAATATTTGGTCAATCTTAGTAATTTGAACAAAATTATTTTATTCAAATATAAATAATTGAATATTGTGTAAAAGTTCAACTCTGGTTATCCAAACATAATGAACAAATTCATCTTCCCAACATACAAATGAGATAAACAAAAAAAATCAAGAATGTTCATAAACTAACATTTTTAATGTTTAAATCAGCCTTTTCAATGTTTATATCGGAACCAACCATCACAATGTAATCCCTGGTGTGCAAATATTTAAAACTAATTGATTTCAATGTTCTTAAATCTTAAATCTTCATAGGCAAATAATGTTTTGAGTTTGAAAAGTAAATACAATGGAGAAGAGAATAAAGTGAGCTAATTAATAATGAATGACATCATGAGTGTAGTGTGTTAATGGTGGAGATGATGAAGAAATACATTGTTTATATGTTTAAACCCTAAACTCGATAGGTGATGATGGTGTGTAAAGAGTATTTCGTATTTTTAAATATGAAATTTTAAATGGGTAGAATACACCCCTATGTTGTCCTTAATAGTCTTTTCATTTGATGATATTGTTAGAATATAAATTTAATCTATTAATGGTGTGTACTGAAAGTGTGACAATCCCGTTATGTATTATGCTTTTAACTCCTTAATTGTGCATATACTTATGTGCTAAGTGTGAATTTGAGTGATAAATTTGTCACTAATATGTTTTTGAATTTATATCTATTGATTGTAGGAAAATCTGTTATGACTTCTACTTTGATCTGAAAATTAAAGGCCTTAATAGCGTCAAAAACCGAAATTGGTTAATTTCTTGTGATCAACATAATTTTTAGAACCTATTAGAAAGTTTGATTAAAATTTGATTCAGTCTAAATTAATTAGATAAAATCAATTAAATCAAGCCTAGGATTAGATAACCTAAGCTTTAATTAATTAGCTTGAGCCCTGATTAGTTAATTAAGCTAATTAGGCCTATAAATACTTGATGATTGAGATTAGGCTCATATCCTTACACACAAAATTCTGAAATTTGCAAGTTAGAGAGAGAGAGAGAGAGAGAGAGAGAGAGAGAGAAAGCTTAAAACTTGAAGATTATGCAAATAGATTGGAGAATTGTGTAGGAGAACTCAAGAACTTGCTAAATTGAGCTTAATTGAAGACCCTAGGTAAGCTTTTGAACCATAATTCATGAAGCTAAGTTATTTCATATGTGAATTCCAGAAGATTATGTGTTTAAATGTAATAATTCAGCTTAGAATGAAGAGTTGGAGGTTAATTCATACATGTATGCATAGTTTTGTTGAGCCCACCATTTTGGAACATGATTATCTCATTCATGTTGAATTTGGAAGATGAATTGTGCATACAAGCATGAAATACAAGGTTTTGAAAGTGAATTACATGTGTTTTGAAGTTTTGGAATAGAATTTGAAATTAAAATCAACATGCATAAAAATTTGGGTTTTATTTGAAGAATTCTTGAAGCTTTGAGCTTTGATTTTTGAGAATTGACTTTGTATTCATGTTTTTAGGAGATTTCCTGTGTTTTCAAAGTTTTGTCAAATCATACAAGAAATTGATATGAAAATGCAAGCTTTAAAGCTCAACTCTGCTATGAAATTTCCAAAATTTTGTCTCATCGCTCGAGTGCACATTTCATGTATCTAGTATTTTTGTAGACAATTGCAGTTGGCTCGAACGGCCAAGTCATCGTTTGAGCGACCGCCTTTTATTTTTGAACCTTGGCTTGAGTGAACATCGAGCTTAGATTTGGACCATCCAGTACTTTTGTAAATCAGGTGGTCCATTCGAGTGACCACTGTTGCGCTCGAGCGAAGTGCTCTGTTTCAGTAAATTTGGAAAAGACATATTCTGATGAAATATGCATTCTCATTCCTTTCTAAGCATTCTTAGGGATGAATTGAACATCCTAAATGAATTAAAGGGTTAGAATAAAGCCTAAGAGAATTGAATAAGTTAAAGAACAAGTCAACAACTAAATCACTATGAGTAATATCTTAGTAAAGATATTTTCTTACTTACTTTATTTTTTGTATGTCCTTATGTGGAAAATCCTTATGTGGAAAGTTTTTCTAAAGTTGTGATTTTGCAAGTGTGAATGAGTTCCTATCTGTTTGATCAATATGATATCTGTAAATGTGATTGATGTGTCACGAATGTGTATGATGGACCCAAGGTAATTTTGATATTGGAATTGGACCCAAGGTTGTTCTATATGCTGGAATTGGACCCACAGTCGTTCTGTGTAATTGAAATGGACCCAAGGTTGTTCTGTATATTTGATAAGATGGACCCAAGATCGTTCTACTATCTGTTGGATCTGAGGTCATTCGATTACGTATAGCTTATGATGTAGAAATGCTTATGTCAATTATTGGAACTCCTTCACATAAACCTTTTACTCTGATGTTATTCACTAGGCTTTCGTTCACTCCATTATATATATGTATGTAGGTAAGTAGTGAGACATCCAACCCCAGCCTTAGTGAACCTGTAAAGGATACCAAGTTTTGTGAAGTCTATTATGAGCGCCTCACGAGCAAAGCTTTTGTTTTTCTGTCTTTTGAATTTTTATTTTCTTTTATTGGTCATGTTTGGCCTCGTATATGTACATAAGTTCTGGTTTGGTATGACAATGATGTATGGAAGATATTGGACATATGAGATTTCATTATGTTTGTATGAGTGTGAGTTATTAATATATACAAAAAGTTTCTGTTAATGCCATTTAAGCGCAAGCTCAATGGACAAAATTTGTTAGTCTGCTTCCGTTTCTGGTTCCTTTATTATTAAATATGCCTGTATTCTGTCTAAGGCCGTAGGTAATCTCATGATTATTGTCCGGTTATGATCCAAACCTCTAGAGACAGGTTCTGGTTGTGGTAGAAAGGATTAGTGATGTGTAAATAGAATCTCCCCTCTACTTTTTATCACCTCAAATTACCATTCTACCCCCATAACTTTACCTTCAATTCCTCAAATCACCATTATCTACTTGAACAATCTAAGGGCCCATTTGTTTTCAGGGATAGAATAGAGGGGATTGATAGTGAGGGGATTAATAGTGAGGGGATTAAATAAAATTGTGATTCCTTTGATAATAATTGCTAGTGTGAGGATTGTTAAATTATTTTTATATAAAGGAAATATAAAATAATAAAACAAATAAAATTATGATTTTTCCTTTACAGAAAATACAAAACATTAAACATTAATGTTCAAAAAAAAAAAAAAAAATATGGCCAAAATGTATTGAAAAAAGAAAAAGAAAAGAAAAGAAAAACGAAACTAAGCCAGATGACTAATTTTGTAATACCAAGTCTTTGACCTTCATCTCAATCTCAACATTCAAAGCTCATCCTAATCCGGAGGGCTTATAAATCCACTCTCTATCTCCCAAAACAAATAAAATATTAGTGGGCCCCCATCTCCATCTCAATCTCATTCTTTCATTTATCTTCCAAAACAAACAGACCCTAAGGCCAAGTTTGACTGGGGGTTTGGGAGGGTGGATTGGATTACCAATCTCTGGGACCCACCAAACCCTTGTTTGGATGCAACTAAATGTCATAGGATTAGTAGTGTAGGGGGCTTAGTAATCCCCCTCTGTAGGGTGATTAGCATGGGTGAATTTTAGGTGAGATTAGGAAAATAGTGAGGGATTGAATCTATTTTAGATAAACCAAAAAAAAAAAATTAATTTTTTTTATACCAAGTGTACCTATTTGTTTTAATATTTGTTTTATTTTTTTTTAAATATAGAAATAATTTATTTATTTATTTATTTTATATTCAAATAATTTAACAATCTCATTACTAATCATCTCCTACAATATCATCAAAACAAATACACTTGAAAAACCTAGAAATCCCCTAGATGTTGATTTGTGATTATGTATCAATTTTAAGCAGTATATAGCAATCCCAATCAAACAATCAAGACAAATCGACACAATGATTTTACGTGAAAAAATCACAATTGGACACCTCCAATTGTAATAAAAAACCACGGGCAAAAGTCACAAAACAATCCACTAAAAAGACATAAAGGAATTACACAGGTATACTCTCAATTACCTAACGAATCCACGCCCGAATTGAACCAACCTCTTTGTGCCTCTTCCAACCCCGTCTTCACCTCGGAATTGTCTCGATGATGAGCCACACGAGAATCCACCAAAGCTTCAGGCTCGAATTCTTCAAAATCCACCGAAGAACAACTCTCTCTTTTGTGTAGAATTAAACAAACAATCTTTGATGTAAACTTCAAAATCCACTGACGAACTGTAGCGCGGTTTTAATTTCTGCAAACACAATGTTGTCGTCCGAAACTGATACTCTCTTCAAGTCGCTGCCTGTATAAACAAAACGATCAGATGTATATGGTGCCGAAAAGAGATATGGAAATAACAGAAACAAAAGTGATCTAATCGGCCACCTAGTTCGCCTTTTCGTCTTGGCACAGGGTCTAGGCGATCTTTACCTTCGCCGAATTCCCAATTGCCACGGACAACGACCGTCACGTCATCGACACGCTTGCCAGAGCTTCCAAGCATGGTCACTAAGTGATGATCAGTATCCTTGGCTCTAAGAAAGTAGCATTATAGCCGGCTAGTGGATTTGGCTAGGACATAACAGTGCCGAATGGCAAGTATACCTAAATTAATCCTAACACGGCGATTTAGCTCTACAATTCCCATTATGATGCGAAAGAAATTCACGTTGGGCTGGGAGGAGATTAGACCTCAGTAACGAAGAACGGCCCTAAAAAATGGGTGAAGGAGAAAGCGGACTCCGCCCTCAGCAATTGATAGGAGAGGAAAGACGATTGTGCTCATCATCCCTCTCCATATCAGTGGTGCTGTCTGCCAAAAGTGACATATGGACGTCATCGGGGATGGAAAAATGGCGTCGAAAGCTAGAGATTTGGTCCGCTGAAAGGAGCTCCTTCAGATGTTTTGCCATTTTCGGCCAGCCCAAGGATTATGGAAAACTAAAAGCAGACAAGGAAGCAGGATCAAAAATGAAGGAGAAGAAAACTTACAAGAGACGAAAGGAAAGATGAGAAACAAGGAGTTGCAGAAGCCGCGAAGTGAAAGAGTTGCACTAGAAGACGAGCCAGATATCTTTGAGTATTCAGAACATACATTCGAAGAGACAACTTCAAATCGCATTAAATGGAGGCAGTGTACGAAGGGGCGGGAAATCGTTACAATGACCAAAAAGCGTGTACACGTTCTGACATGTATTGGGAGTGTTTGGGAGGCAATTGTGGGAGCCGAATTTCCTTGGATAAATAGAGACGAATGGACCAGTCCGGTCCAGAACATAGCCTCTATTCGGCATTGATCCGGGTCATTTGAAGAGCCGAGTAAAATAGTCGGCATTCGGAGCAGTAGAAGAAAGGCCGAGTAGAAGTACATGTAAAGTATCAGGGATGGGCCAGGCCCTAAGGCCTAAGAGAATACTATAAATATAAGATATTCAGTAAGAGAAAAGGTATGTAAGAACCATTACACTTAACTTAAAATAGAAGTAATTCAGAGAATAGAAATTGAATTGTTGGCGGAGTGCTAATTCTGGCACCCCCGACCGGAGTATTAATTCTTTTTCAGGTGGCTAACTGAGGATCACGAGCGTCCTTCAGGATCAGAAAAGTATTTCTAAACTATTTCTTCACAAATACATTAATTAATAAACTAATTAGTACATTTTATATAGTGGGGTTTGCTTGTAGTTGTGGTGTTTGGTGGTTCCAACGGAAATTAGTGATTGTCGTTGATTTGGGTTTCCATTTTATACAGTGGAAACAAAGCCTTTTCTATGTGTGTATAAATCTAGAGTTTGATCACGATAACAAATTGACTTTAATTTTATTAATTTAAATCGTTAATTTTTTATTTAGTCCCAATCTCAATCATCCGTTCATCTTTATCTAAGAAACTTATCAAAATTTGTTTTCAACAAAAGTATCGTTTTCTTATTTGTTGTTTCAAATTAATATAAAATCAAATTTTTTTTTTTCAATGCCAAATTACAAAGGAGAAATTTAAATTCTATGTGAATTCTAAAAAATAATTATAGATAAGCGGTAAACTTTATAAATATTAACAATTAAAATTCTGTTTGATTTTAAATTTTTAAAAATAATTATTAAATTTTCAATTTGTATTTTTTTATTGAATATTTTAAAAAATTTGATCAAATTTTATTCATTTTATTTATTTTTGACATGCATAATCTAGAAGTACTTAAAAAATAAAGAAAAAATTGCGTAGAAATTTTAATTTTTTTTTTATAAATACAATATATATATATAAAGTATACTAATCTTTTATTATTTTATTATTTTTATATTTGTCAGTATTTAGTGAATTTGAAGAAAAAAAATCATAAATTTTATAGTTTTTTAAGTGCATGTAGATTAAGTGGATCTAAAAGGTAAAAATTATTGATTAAAACATTTAAAAAATTCAACAAAAACAAAAAATAATGATTGAAAATTTAAAAAATTATTTTTGAAAACTCTAAAATCAAATAAAGTGTCTTTTCTATGAATATGTTATAGTTTTCTGAAAGTACTGGGTGCTAATTTGCCTAATTACAAATCACCACTTACCAACCACTCATTTCAATATTTGCTTATACCATATAATCACTCACTCTTTTCTTCCCAAACCTCCAGACCCCTATATCTTACAGGCCCGGTCCTGAGATTTTCAGAACCCAAAGTCAATAATTAATTAATAAATTTTTGGGGTCTTTTTCATTTTTTTTCATTGAATGAAAAAAAATGAAGATAAAAGACGAAAAAATTATGTCAAAATCACAAAAAATACTTAGTATAATATTACAACAATTAATAAGTGTCGCTTGATCCTTGTTCTTCTTGCATTTTTAGAAACAAATAAATCAATCATACTTCCATAATCCAATTTTTTTGCAAAATCATTTTCAGTGGATAACAATGTTAATTTTTAATGAGTGAATTTATTTTAAGTTAGTTTGGGTCTTCCTTAATTTTTTTTTTTTTGGATTTAAAATATACCTAATATATTACAATAAACTATAATAGGAGGACCCTTTTTTAGGTCTATTTTCAATGGATAATAATGTTAATTTTTTTTGAATGGACCTTTTAATTTTTTCATGGGTCAATTTATTTTAAGTTAGTTTAAGCCTTCTTTAATTTTTTTTTCAAACTTAAAACATACATAATATATTACACTAAATCATAACAGGAGAGGCCCTTTTTTTTAGGCCTATTTTGAGGGGACTTAGGCCATGGCCTTGTTGGCTAATGCCTAGCGCCTTGTTGGCCGATGCCCAGGCCGGCGCTAATCCCTTACCCCAAATCGTGTTTGGATCCCCCACAGTTTCTTCTCTATAATCTTGTTAGTGTTTTCGAATATGACGTCTCTTTAATTGAGGTAAAAGCATAGCAAAGCAACCCTTTCCCCTTGCTTGCTCCTCCTTCCCCATTCTCCTCGCCTCCTCTTTCTCTTCTTATAATCCTTCTTCCCCTCCCCCCAAAAAATCCTAGATCTAGACTAACACCATCTACGGGTCGCCGACCATCATCCAGATTCTTGGGATATCTCAATAAAAATAATATTATATTCAATACATTCATTATCTTATACTTAATGTGTTTAATTCCAAAACCATTTCATGTCAAATATGGGTTAATACATTTTTGTTATAAATTTATTAATGCCAATTATTATGAAATCTTTTTATTAAAAGAGTGTTTATTCCACAATGGATTTCTCATTCTATAAATGAACAGTGTTGTCCTAATTCCAGAGAAAAGGAAGAGATACCAAGAATTGGTTGAAAAGTGTTTTTATAGAGAGAATGAAAGATAGATTTGAAACACAGAAGTTGTTGAGAGAATTCTCTATATTTTGTATGTATTGTTTATGTTTTTGGATAATTCTGATTTGTGATTTGATTCAAGCTTTTTAGTGGTTGTGAACACTGGATAAGAGACGCTGTGAGTAATCTAAATTTTATCTTGAAATTACTTTACCCTAATTGTACCTTCACGAGAAGAGAAACAATAATTTTAGGAGAGTGACAACCCGACTCTCAAAGTCTCACAACTATACTTCTCAACTCTTGATTTTTGGTTATATATATTATTATTTATTGTCATTATTATTATAATATTCTTGCTTCATATATTGTTCATTATATTGCTCGACTAACAGACTATCACCATCTATAGGTCACCGACCATCATCCAACCACCACTTTCTGCTGTTTAACTATTGCCACTCGCCATCATACCCGTGATAGTCGAACGATCACCAGTGTTTTTAATAGTGTGTGTATATTTTTACTTGTTAGACTATATTTGGAATAAAAGTATGTGAAGTGAGCATATATTAATGCAGGTGACCGCAGAGAAGTTGCAGAAGGGAAGTTTCTCTCTCTCTCTCTCTCTTAAAACCTCCTCCCTAGGCCTCCTTTTGGGCCGGCCGGCCGCCGCCTTTGGCTATGGCGGTCGGCTGGCCTAGCTCTTTCCGGCTGTTGTTCGTTAGTTTTTCTCCTCCAATAAACTTGATTCCCCCATTTTACCCACCTCGGTTTGTTTTGAGTGCTGCGGTTGGTTTTTTTCTATTTTCTGGTCGTTCAGGATCTTCATTCGTGCGCTCTTTGGTGAAGTAGGAGCTTGAGGGGTGAACTCTGGTTCAGATTGGTGGTCAAGTTTTGATGCTTTGTTTGGGCGGAAACAAGGGCGTCGTAGTAGGTCCAGATCTGTCCGGTTTTCGTTCGTGCGCTCCTCTTTGTGTGAGAGTTTGAGGGGTGATCTTATTCCAAATGTTTGGAGGAGTCCCAGCGGTGGTCGGAGTGTGGATTTGCAATGGGTGTGCGTTAGCAGTGTTGGCTTTTGGAGTTGCAGTGGGTGTTTGTTGGAACAAATGGCCGTCGGCCACTTTAGGTAGCTGACTGGCCACCTCAACTAGCCGACCGGCCACTTCAACTGGCCGACAAGAACAAAAGTGGCCGACATGGCCAAAAAGTGGCCGACAAGGTCCCTCCCTCTTCCAGGCAAGAGGAACCAAGGTTTGGCCCAAAAACAAGCACAAAACAAAAAGGTTTTAGAGGCTCAAAGACAAGGCGTTCCGCCGAGAACTTCGGGTGCTCAAAACAAGCACAAACAAGCATAATCATCGAGTGCACAAATGATGACGTCCAAGTCTTGAGATCGGTCAAAAATGGGGTGTCTACACTCTACAAGCCTGCAAAAGTATTAAAAGTTCACAAAGACCGGTCGAGCGCAAGAAATTTCGCTCTAGCTAAGAGTCAAAATTCTGGGCAACAATTGTTTTGAAAATGAAGCTATCAACATGTTCCAAATGCAACCAAGACACTCCATGTCACGACCAAAACCCAACCCTATAGGTTTAGCGTTGTAACCGGCCAGTAATCTTCGGATTACCAAAGGCTTCTGACCTGAATAACTTATTAATAGGGCCTGCGGAAGTAATTTTAGAAACATACATAGTCTATCGAGCTGTGCAGACATACGTGGGACCTATAATTTTAAATTATATAAGCATACATATTATGTCATAAAGATACAGTAGTTATACGTCATCCCATGTACATATAAACATAAATTTTGCTTGTAAGCCAAAAAGAAACAAAACCTTAAACATTCACAAAATATAGCCACAAGACTTGACTTAATCCAGAACCTCCTCGGGAGGTACAAAAGGCGGCTGACAAACACAAAAAGGTTACATTTGGTAGAGTTTTGTAATTATGATTTGAGAGTATGAGTTGTATTTTGAGTTTGTGGGGTTTTGAATTATGATTTGAGTGTGGAAAATTTGTTTGGTAAAGAGTTCTGAAAAGAGTTTTGATTTGAGTGGGGAATTGTTGATGTGACATTTGATATTTGATACAAAATTTTACAACTCATAACTAAACATCCAACTCAAAATTATTGTAAAGCCCATAAAAAATTTTAAAATTTTCAGAAAATATTTTTTTTGATTATATAAAAATTAACATATGAATTGCAAAAAAAAAAAAATTCACTATTCCGGTAAACCGACTGGACGATCGGTTAGGCAAAATTTGCAAAAAAAAAAAAATTTTAAAAAGTGAATTCTTGAAATGAAAACCAAACAGAATGAATAATATCCATTCTTGAAATTGTAATAGTACCCATCTATTATAAATTTTTCTTCTAATTACAAGGAATCTACTAAAATGTGTTCTTTTATTATATACCTCCAAAAGGAGTGTACCAAATACAAGTTATGGCTTTGTGATATTGATATTATAAATTATCATAATTATATTATTTCCATTTATAAATAAAATGACCACTATATAAATTATAACAAGTAACACATCTTCCAAAAATAAAAAATAAAAAAATCGCAATAGGTCATAACTAATCATTAGTTAATGCATAACCAAAGACTTTTCAGTCATAACCAAAATAACAACTATACGAAGTTATGACTAAGTTATATATAACATTATAATGTATTATAACTAAATACTATAAAGATCATAACTGCAACATATAATGGACACTTTTTTTTGCTGTGTGTTTTACAAAATTTCTCTACTAAAATATATCATTTCTATCTAAATTATCTCATTTTTTAATTTGCCAATCTACCTGAAATAGTTATTCCCTAATATTTGTATAAAATTTAACATCAAATTCTTTAATTTAAAATTCACAATTATACAAATGGACTCTTAAAATTTTAAATTTAATAATATCTTATTATTGTTTATTATAAAAATATATATTAATTTGCACCCATTTACTGTATTCCTAACTCCGCCAGTAGTACAAAGTGATAAAGGCCATAAAGACCAACTGCAATTATGGGATCTGGCGGGCCATAAAGACCAACTGCAATTATGGGATCTGGCGGGAGCAGTGAGTTTGGTCAACGGTGATAGGTGTATGTAGACGTGGCCAAGGTGGCACTAAAATGTCTGTTAAGGTGTCACGTGTCCCTGGACAAGATGCTGAGGTAATATCGACTAAGTTAAGGTTATCTGTGAGAATACCAGAATCCGAGATAAGCGGATAAGGGACAAGAGTCCTAGATTGGGAGAGGACTTCAGTTTGGATAAAGATAAGACTCTTAGAGAGTTTATCCCAATCCTACTGGGAGTCCAAAATTAGCAGTAATTCAGAATCCATTGAAGCTAGGCTTTTATTGGGATTAGGACAGTGTTAGCTATAAAAGAGAGGCACCCTCATGGGTCTAAGGTACGCTTTTGTATTCTGAATAGTGAGTTAAGCACTTTTGCTATCTTTGAGAGATAACTGACTTGATCATCGGAGTACCCCCGGGCGGATGAATCACCGCCGAAATCTCTTCCTTTTGTGACAGGTCATTCAGGCTTTATCTATTCTGCCAGTATTCTCCAACTGAGTATCCGTTTGACAATGTGGTCAGAAATCGACTCACACAATTTGACACCGTCTATGGAAAAGACAAAAGAATAGATGGCCAACGACGGACAGAAAGAGAAGGTTGGGAACGACATTCCTACTGGGAGTGGGAAACATATTGACCTTGACGTCAACGAGGACAACTGCAATGAGGAGACTCGTGATAAGAATCACGAAGAAAAAGACGTCGGCATGGAAGGCGACGTAACAAAGAAATTAAATCGAGGCGGATATTATAACGAGGACGACCTCTAAGTATGAAAAAATAAATGCCTATGGAAGGATGGCGAGATGAAGGAACTGGCAAACAATTTGCGGACTTGCAATCGGTCGTCAATTTCATGATGTAGAACAACGTAATGCAACCATCGTTCCCGTTGCAAGACACGTCAATTCCAGTGACCAAAAAAGATGCCCAGACAGGGGAGCAGAGGACAATTCCTATGACTCCTCAGCATGATAGGACCAAGGAACACTCTCACCGACTTTCAAGGGAGGTCAGGCGAGGAGAGTCAAGAAGGGGAGATTCACGAAGGATGCATCGCACTAAGGAAGCTGACCCCAAAGAACATCGGCATGTTCAAGGAAATGAGCTGTGTTTCGTGGCAACTAATGGAGAAAGGTCCAAGAGGACTCATAATGATACTGGGAGTAGCACACCAAAAAGACTGAAATCCGTTGATAGCCGAGCTCCTGGACGAACCAAGCAGGATCTGAGGAATTACCTCCAGAGGAAGCAACAAGATGCCGAGGTAACCTCTCCGATCAAGCCGAGAACGCCATTCTCGGTGGACTTGGAAAAATTTGGGGCCCCAAAAAGGTTCCATATGCTGAGGTTACAAATATGCGACGGTAAGTCGGACCTTAACTTTCACGTCGGCTTGTACCTAAACTCAATGGCATTATACACCGGGAACAAACCGTTGCTCTGCAAGGTGTTCCCCTCATCCTTTGGGGAGATCGCGTCAGACTAGTTTCACAAGTTGCCAAAAGGAGCGGTGAAAAGTTGGAAAGGCTTAGCCGAAATGTTTGTGGCCAGGCTCGTGATAAACAAACTACAGCCATTGAGGGTGGACGCCCTGATTGCTCTCAGAATTGGCGAAGACGAAAGCATTAAGGCCTATGCCAAAAAGTATTATGAGGTATTCAACCGAATACCAGGATGCAACCAAGAGGTGGCGGTCGTATCTTTTAAGAATGGCCTGAAAGATGGTTGCCTGCTTCGAAAGTCACTAGAAAAGACATTGCCAAAAAGTACGGAGGAACTTATGGCTAGGATAGAAAAATATGCCAGGGCCGAGGAAGACACGCCGGGGACAAAGGTGTCAAAACAAGAAAAGAAAAATGACTCACCGAAGCAAGGCCGAGGTGATGGTGGATATAATAAGCAAGAGACAGGATTGAGGGCTACACAAGCACTCACTACCGTATTCCGGATTCTGATATACAAAGTCCTAGAGAGGATCAGAATACAATCGTATTATAGGGCACCAAAGAAGGTGAATGAGAACGAGATACGTGGAGAGACTCAGAAAGTAAAGCACCTACAGCATGTGTACCAAGTCCGTCAGAAAAAAGACCTCGAGAAAACAAGTGCCAGGGACCAGTGGTGTCCTTTACTGAGGAAGACCTAGAGATGGTGCAACATCCACACAACGATGCCTTGGTAATATCCCTCCAGATTGGAGGATGCCAAGTGAAGCGCATCTTAGTCGACCAGGGCAGCTCTTGTGACATCATGTATGTCAGGTGCTACAAGGAGCTTGGCCTTCACCAAGATGATCTGGAACAATCCAATGGTTCAATGGTCGGGTTCAATGGAATGCCGACATAGCCCCTGCCAAGTTTGGAAGTGCAGGCTGGCACCAAGAAGATAAAAATAGAGTTCACCAAAATCGACACATCCTCCCCTTACAATGCTATCTTGGAAAGGCCATGGCTACATGCAATGGGGGTTGTTCCCTCAACATTGCATCAGCTATTACGGTTCCCAATAGAGCATGGAATAGAGGAGGTCAGAGGGGGTCAGGTGCAGGCAAAGAATTACTCCATGACAGCAATGAAATCTACCTGTAACATATGAGAAGAAGAAACAGTAGAGATCGAGGACGAGGATGAGGACGTAGAAGTCCTGGAGGACGTCTGCAAAGAGCCATCCGAGAAGAGTGAGGAAGCCTTGAAGAAAATCCTTGTCCAACAAGGGGATGAAGAACGCTTCTTCCTTCTCTGCTCGGGCTTGGTCGAGGAAGAGGAAAAAGAACTAGAAGCATTCCTAGCCTGAGATATGGATCTACTAGAAGAAAGAAGGGAGAAAGCAGCAATTCAGCTGGGGGCATACCAGCAGCAGCTTGCCAGGACTTATAATAAGAAGGTCAACCCGCGAGAATTCTAGGTTGGTGACCTCGTCTTGAGAAAGGTCGTCGGCAACAAGAAGGATCCTAGAGAGGGCAAGCTTGGCCCGAATTGGGAGGGACCCTATAGAATCATCTCGGTCTTGGGAAACCGAGCATATCGGCTTGAGAACAATGAAGGCAAAGAGTTCCCAAGACCTTGGAATACTTGCCATTTGAAGTTTTTCTGTCACTAGATTTTCTTGTTTTTTTTTTTAAAAAAAAACTTTTCTTTTGTTTTGTTACTAGTAGAAGTATTAATAAAGTTTTAGCTTGATTTTTTAAACCAACTGTGCTAAAAGCCTCGAAAAGAGAGGCGCGAATTTGCCTCGAAAAGTTTTTTTTTTTTTTTGGTGAAATGTGGTGTGTAAATAGAGGCACTCCTTTGATTGCTCTCTCTATCCACTAAATCAAACCTCTTGGGTTTATCTAACAAGCAAATATAACAATAATAGTAGGGTGAACCAACTAGGCTAGCCTCTATTAAAGAAAAAAAAAAAAAAAAAAAAAAAAACCAACAACACCAACAACAACAATTTGGCCTATGTGGTTTAATAAG
Source organism: Camellia sinensis (assembly GCF_004153795.1). Classification (NCBI taxonomy): domain Eukaryota; kingdom Viridiplantae; phylum Streptophyta; class Magnoliopsida; order Ericales; family Theaceae; genus Camellia; species Camellia sinensis. The sequence goes on along the minus strand of NW_021027820.1, from coordinate 741,555 downwards.
ATGAGTGAGTTGGGTTAAACTAGTTGGGTGATAAAATTTACTGCTCAGTTAGACTGCTGGTTAAAATTTGTTAATTCCATATAATTTTGTACGAGTCTTTACTATATTTTTATTTCAAATCAGAAAGACTCAAAAGAAATAAAAACCTAAATCTTAAATCCGAAACTCTAAACCCACCCCTACACATAACCATCCTTTAAAAAAAAAAAAAAAAAAAAAAAATTACAACAGCCCAACAAATAAATAAATAAATAAAAACAACCAAACTAACATAACCCAACAAATAAATAAAAATAAAAAATAAAAACAACCAAACCATCACAGGTTCAAAGAAAAAGAAAAAAAAAAAAAAAAAAAAACCAATTCGAGCCACATTCGAGGCCTCAATCTTTTTCCTTTTTAAACTTGTCTAGTATAATTGATCAGTCACCTTGGCGATGTTTTTTATTGAAACATGACGAATAACTTTGACTTATTATATGACAGAGTTCCTACTTGCATATAATAGAGTTGAACTAAGTTGGCGATGTTTCTGATTGAAACATGACAAATAACTGAGACTTATTATATGGCAGAGTTCTTACTTGCATATAATAGAGTTGAACTAAGATGAATCAACTTGAACTTGCCATATCGGCGGAATCAGACCCAGATTGGAGCTAAGTGCATGTCAGTCAGATTAACAAAGAGACTACGGTTGGTAACCTCGGCCACTCTTTGTTTGAATCTGACCTCGGCGACAAGGAAAAATCCGCATGCTTAATGAGAACCCAAGTGGAACTTAGGTTCACATTAGGGAGCAGAGAGCTGGAGAATGATGCTTGGAAGTTGGAATCTACAAGCTAAGATTGGTTTAACACTTGTTGAAATTTTAAGAAAAAATTTACAAGTTGCATTTAAGCCGAGGTTATGTTGAAAGAAGATTGGTCTAACATTTGTTGAAATTTTAAGAAAAATTTACAAGTTGAAATTAAGCCAAAAGATTATGTTGACAAAAGTATCTACATACTTGCCGACACTACCATGTTGCCAAGACTTGGAACATAATGGAAGACAAAAGTCTTGATAAGTAAAAGTAAGGTGCCAACACATATAAAAATATTTTCAAGCGTTAAGCCAAGGCCGAGATAAATAGTCGGTGGGAATAACCGAAGTATTCCACACTGAGAAGATTACACAGTTAAGGTGTATGTTGAAGACATGTAAATTATTCTAAGTATAGAATCATAAAAGACAGAAAAAGGAAGACAAGTATACAATCACATTGAAAGAAGAAAGTTATACTTGCATTCAGATAAAGAAGTTTAAATACAAAAAGGCACTTCGGCCTGATATTGGAGATTACTTGTTCAGAATAGACAAAGGCACATCGGCCAAATAAAAGCTTACATAAACAAAGTACAAAGAAAAAATATCATAAAACGAAACTAATCGGCATTGGCAGCAGCCTGCGTCTCATCCCTAGAAGACAGTTGTGAAGACTTCTCGGCAGCCTTCTCAGCCTCGAGCTCGGCTCGATCTCTTGTAGAGTTTGATCGATACTCCTCTCGGCAATTGGCACCTCGAAAGTTGTCTTCTGGGAGGAGGCACCCTTTGAAACCTCATCCTTCTCATCCTGAGTCAAGTCCAAGACTTGCTCATTTAGAGTTGGGGACTTGGCCCCAGCAGCCTCTTCCGTCTTCTCGGCCTCAACTTCCTCCTCGGACTTAGCTTTGTCCTCGGACTGGCTTGGAGTGGATGGGAACAGTAGGACAAGGTTGCTAGCATTCCTGAGAGGGGAGTCCTCGAAGACAGCCAACGCCTTCAGAGCAGCCATCCAACCATGGGTATAGCCCTTGTTGCATGCCGGCCTAACTTGTTTCTTATAATACTCCTTGACGTCGGTTGCCCCCTCGGCGTACGCCTTCTCATCAGCTGCCTTGATCTTGGCTGCTTTCATGGCCAAGGCAGCCCGGAGCTCGGCTTAGGCTTCAATAGTTTTTATTTTGGCCTCATTCTTTTTTGCCTCAAGGACCTTCTTAATGGCCTCTGCAGCATCAGCTTTTTCCTCAGCCTCGCCTTGAGCTTTTTTGGCTGCCTCGGCCTAATCTATCAAGGCCTTCATTTTGTCCTCAGCTTTGTTAAGGGCCCTCTGTAAGCCATCAACCTCCTTGGTCTTATTCGCCAACTCCTTAATGTTGAAGGCTTGCATTGCGAAGGAGTGGCCATGCTGGATCGCCTAGCAGAAATGGACAGAACAAAAGTTAGCAAAATTTTCTAAGTAAGGGAAATAGAGAATGTAAAGTACCAAGTTCTAAGGGCTTACTTGTACGGAATGTTGCAACATGAAAGCGAAATTTTCGTATTCGCTCATCTCGGAGTTACGATTAAGATCATTGGGAAGGAGTGAGGCGGTAGAGAGGGCAACGCCGACTTCAATGTCGTTGGTGCTATCGCCAGCTCTGACCGGCTTGTCCTCAATTGTAATTGTAGGAGCCCAAGGGGCATTAGATTTCAGAGAGATCGAGGTTGTTGTCGATTCAGACCTCGGTCTCTTTGACCTGGTTGATTCGGAAGGTGTGGCCTCGGTGGGCCTCTTTTCGGTGATAGAGGCACTTTTTTCTACCTCAACAATTTTGGAGATTAGCAAGGTATCCTTAGTGTCGATCTGAGTCACCGTTGCCTTGGGTTGGGCTTTCTTTAGCCTTTTTGGTTTCGGCTTTGGCTGAGGCTGGGATGGTGCTATTTGTGCGGTGACAGTATCAGGGATGTTGGCTACGAGGTCGTCTGTAACAGCATTCTTACAACCCATCTCGGTGGCGATTGCTGTTCGGAGTCGATGTTTGCGTTGAGATGGAGGGATCAGTTGTGGAGCCGAGGTCGATGGCTGTTCAGCTGGATCAGAGGTTGACCCCTGATCTGGCCGAGGAGATGAAATTGTTGAAGGAGTTGTGGCCGAAGGATGAGACTTGCTCTTCTTCTTCGGAAGGTCGGGCAAAACGGATTTGTATGTTGGGATGTTGTTGAGCAGTAAGGGAGCTCTCCGCCTTTGAATTGGTAGATCCAACAGCTTCTTAAAGTCCTTGCTAGGGAAGAAGAACTTACGGAAGTCTTTTGGCGACTGTGGAAGAGCTGCAAGAGAAACAGAGGTTAGAACATATAGAAAGAACAAAGTATTAAAGACTTGAAAAGCAAGTGTAAACACTTGGCTCTTACCATTACCCTCTATGAATACTGTTCGGCTAAGAGGGTAGACGTGAAGGTCCTCATCTAGGGCGAATTCCCAGTTGCCCGAGACAATGAAGTAATCGTCCCCGGCTCCCTTGTTGGAGTCTGGGAGGTCGGCAACAAGTTTGTACTCTGTAGACCTCGGTTTGAGGTAGTAGATGTAGCATTTTTCTAACTTGAGGCCACATATGGTATAACAGTATTGGATATTGGCGAGAGTAACCCTAGCGTTCTCTTTTTTGGCTAAGGCTATTATGCCATTGATAACTCGATAAGAGTTGATGGCGAGCTGCATTGGGTTCAATTTGTAGTAATGGAGGACTTCTCAGAAAAGGATGTCAAGAGGGAGCCTAAGTCCACACTCTATGAAAGCTACAACTGGGAAGGGCATGGAGTCGGCTGTGGGCATGATGGAGTCATCCTCCCCAGCCAACCTGAGATGGACGTCGGTCGGGATGTCAAACTCTTGCCTGAAGAATTCGAACTTAGTTGGGGTGTCTACCCTATACCTCCACATGCTTATGATGTTGGCTTGGGGGGAAGATGTTGGATTTCAGAAAGAAGTGTTCTGTGAAGGTTTGAAGGACCTCGACTAAAACCTAAATGTGTGCTGGGGTAAGAATTTGTGAGGATCTACGGGAATTCGTTTCAATTTTTTCTAAAAATCGTGAGTTCTACAACAAATCCCAAACCTAAGTCCATGAACACAAGGATTGAAGGCAAGAATCTGAAAAAAAGACACAGAAAACAGAAACAAGAACAATGATTCAGAATCAAACATAGTGGTGAACTATCAAGAACACTGTGACAGAGTGTGTACAAGGGTGCGAGACCAAAAACAGTGGCAAAAAATCAAGTGTATGAACAGATTGTGTATACGTGTGTATTTCCATAAACAAAATTACAAACAAGGGAAAATTTGCAATATAAATGATGATTCAAGAACACGAATGAAGTCACACAAGCAGTATATGAACGCAACAGTTTGAAGTAAAAAGAAGAAACTGAAAACAGAGGTAATAATGACTCACCAAAGAAAAACGAAGCTAGTGTTGAGTACATCAGAGTCAGATGATGGTAGCGATCGGAAAAAAATCAGCAAAGACTTCGCCGGAGGGAAAGAATGAAAGTGGTTGCAGAGCTTGAGAGCTAGAAACAATGGCGAATTTAGGAGAGTAGAGAGAGAGAGAGTTTGCACGAAAATGATGGTAGAAAAGTGAAAAGACAGAGAAAGAGAGGAGATTTTGATCAAACACGAAGAATGGCGGCAAAATGGCAATTAATATGCCTAGGGCGACGTGCTTGTTAGACAGCGCACGCAGATGCGATGCGACTTAATGGCGCGTGTTAGATACAGTTCAATGGGGAAGAAACGCGTGGCAGAAACAGTTGGAATATTGTGCGTGACAGCTCACATGCGTGTTGAAACTCTTGAAGTTCTTGGTTTAATGAAGCAAAGACCTCGGCTAGGAGGATGATCTTGGCTAAATAATTTGAACTAACTTGGTTATTTTCTCTAAAGCATTGATGAAAACAGATTACAGGTCTTGGTCGTATGGAGCCGACGAATGATGACCTCGGTAATGAAGGATAACATGAGCTTAGCTAACGTGCTAAGTGAAAGAAATGATATAGGTTCCACCACCTCAGGATACCGAGGTAATAGAACCTATGGGGCAGTTGTGGGGACATAATTTTTGAATGGCAACACATGGCCGAGGTGGCATCGAAGTGTCAGCCGAGGTGCTACATGTCCCTGGGCAAGATGCCGAGGTAATCTCGACTAGGCCGAGGTTATCTGCGAGAATACCAGAATCCGGGATAAGCGGATAAGGGACAAGAGTCCCAGATTGGGAGAGGACTTCAGTTTGGATAAAGATAAAACTCTTAGAGACTTTATCCTCATCCTACTGGGAGTCCAAGATTAGCAGTAATCCAGAATCCATTGAAGCTAGGCTTCTATTGGGATTAGGGCAATGTTAGCTATAAAAGAGACGCACCCCCATGGGTCTAAGGTACGATTTTTGTATTCTAAATAGTGAGTTAAGCACTTTTGCTATCTTTGAGAGATAACTGACTTGATCGTCAAAGTACCCCCGCGTGGACGAACCACCGCTGGAATCTCTTCTTTTTGTGACAGGTCATTTGGGCTTAATCTATTCTGCCAGTGTTCTCCAACTGAGTATCTGTTTGGCAATGTGGTCAGAAATCGACTCACACAGTCAATGGTGATAGGTGTATGTAGACAAGGTTAGAGAGATTTTTTTATTTATGAATGAAAAAAAGAAAAAAACAATTTTTTTATTATTTTTTTTTATATATTTATATTTAAAATTACATAAAGATGGGTATCGTATTGTATTAAATTTAACAAATGATTAATAGTGTTAGACGATAGGAGAGGCGAGTAATATTTCTAAGAATATAAGGGTTAGTGTGTTTTTAGAGATATAGAGGGGTGTAGACGCCCCATTTTTGACCGTCCTCAAGACTTGGACGTCACCATTGGAACACTTGGTGATTACCCTTGTTTGTGTTCGTCTTGAGTTCCCGGAGGTCTCGGTTGCGCGCCTTGCCTCAGGATCTCTCGACTCGACCGTGTTGTGTCTGGTTTTGCACCAAACACTTGTGTTTTGCCTTGGAGGGGCAGGGAATGCCTTGTGAGGCATCCCCACACATCACCGGCCATGGCTTGAGGCCACCGGCCAGTGATTTTATGCCATCGACAATGTATATTGCTGGTCGGCACTCTTTGTTACCAGTCGGCCATTTATTTTGCCAAAATGGCAATTTTAAATGGCCGATCACTGTTCATCTACTTTTAGTAGATATTTTGTGCCAGTTGTGATAGCTGGCACCCACTCTGCTCCCCTCCATACGTGTATGGAGGGATTTCCCTCTTGGATGGCTTGTTTTGGAAGCCTTACAAGAGGGAGTTGCCTATAAGAAGAGGGCTCCTCTCTTGGCATTAAGGTTACAAAAATTTCAGAGGGAGTTCTGGATTAGGGTTAGGGTTGATACATATTTCCTATCTCTATATCTCCCTCTTGTGTGTGTCTAGTGTGTGTTTGTCCATACTATTGCACACAAACACATAGTGTTACACCTTCTCTTGGTTGTTGAGCGACCAGAGGGTTGTTCTTGGTGTTCTTGACTGGATTTGAGCTCAAGGAGGCAACAAGATCATCATTTGTGAAGGAGGACTTCAAGGGTAAGAAACTAGTCCCTTTTTACCCCATTTTTTCACACTACGTTTGCCTATCTTGCAACTATTTTTTGGCTTTGCATATAATACATAAAAGTTCTATTTTTAAGGCCTCTAAATAGTTTGTTAAGAGTGTTTTAAGCTTTGGGGTTGTTTGACCCCTCTTAAGCCTTGTTTGGCCCTTGTTTTGTGCTATTTTGTGTGAGCTCCGGGACTTTGGTGTTTGGGCCTCCTCACCACTGAAATCTTGAGGGATTTCAGTGGTAAGGATGGTGCCTTGAGGTCCCAAGAAGGAGAGGGCCACCCCCTCTCCTTGTTGTCCTTGAAAAGGACCATTTTTGCCTCTTGAGGGAGCGCCTAGCTTAGGCTCTTGTTGACCATGCCTTAGCTGTTATTTTTGCTTATTTTGCCATGAAATAGCATTGTTTTAAGTTGTTTTTGGTACACCATGCTTGCTTAGCATACATGCCTTGTAATGCCATTTTGTTGCCTTCACATGCCTTAGGTTGTAAACCATTGTTCTAGCATGCTTTAGGCCTAGCTTTGTGAAGCTTTCGTGTTTATTTTGCCATGTTTAAGGTCTGTCCTTGGCTGTTTTGGTCGATCATAGCTTGCATTGCATGCCCCCTTTGCATTTTGGATTTGTTGGCCTTAAGTATATAAGTGTATAGCATGCCTTGTTTGTATCATTTCAATGGTTTGGAACCTCTTAACATGTTATCTCAGTCCTTATGACATGCTTATATGCTTGCATTTAATCCTCCTTCAATGTGTTTAAAGGTTGTTACCTTATGCCCCTTGTTTAGGCCTCGGAGTATGCTTGCACTTTTAGACCACTTAGATGCCATCTAAGTGCACCCTTGGCGTTGTTTAAGTTTGCATTTGACTTGTTTTAAGTCCCCTTAGTCTTGTGAGGTTTGGTGGACTTGACCTTGGTTTAAGCCTCCTTGGCTTGTCTTCAGCACTTGGGCCATTGTGGCATGTTTTGCTTGTCTTGTTTAAATTGATTTGGCATCATCTTGTAACATGATTTTAGAGCTGAATGCATGCTATATGTCCATGTTTGCATCCTCTTGAGTGTGCTTGAGAATTGCTCTTTAATGCTTGAAGTGTTGGAGATCATTCGCATGAATGTTTGTGTGCCTATTAGTCCTTCATTTTTGAGCACCTTGGCCACTGTTTTAGGCCTAGTAAGGGCTGCCTAAACCGTGCTTAAGTCCATCCTTTGCTTGTTTGCATGCTTACCTTGCATATTTGCTTGCATACTTGTATAAATGCATTGTATGCCCATGTTGCATGCTAGTTCACATGCCTGGGTTGCACTCCATGTAGCATGCATGCCTTGCTCCTTGATTTAGTGACTGGAGTTGGGCCTTTGTTTGTTGGTTTGCATTGCATTTGAAATCAACATGCATAAATTGGTCTCTTGGGCCATCACGCATTGAAATGCGCGATTGATGGTCCGAGAACCAAGGACCATGTCCCTTTGAGTCATAAACATGATAAGGGATATGGTTGGTGCATACATTGTTTGAATTGCATTGCCATGCAAAGCTCTGTCCTCTGCTGCTGTCAAACAGATTCTGCAGGAACTTTTTGCCGATCGATTGCACAGAGTGCCGACTGACAATCCATCGGTGGCCGATGGATTCATTTTTGGCCGATAGACACCAAATCATAGCCGATGATGATTCCCTCCAGCCAGTGTCATTCCCCAACATCCAGTGAGCACATCCTGAGACTTTGGCAGTTTTCAGAGAAGTAGAGCAGGGAAAACAGAGGCAGCTTGTGCATGGCAGTGGACTTTCGAGCAAGACCTGAGCACGCGTGCGTTGAGCCCTCTTCCCGAGGCCCTTTTTCTTGCTTTCTTAAATTAATTAATTTGTTTAATTAATTTAGTTGGTCTGTAATAATTAATTAGCTAGGATAGTTAATTCATTATTCGAATTGTATTATTCTTTTGGTCCCTCCGAGCGAGGGCGAATTTGTAATAAGTGTGGGTGAGTGTATGCATGTCTTCCAACCCCCACTTCTTTATCCTTTTTACTTACCTGCTTTGATGGTTAGCAATAGGTCATGTTTAATTTAGCATACCTTATGCTATGCATGCGTGCATTCATCATCAGTATTACATGCACCGG
>NW_021027820.1:718191-731545 GCF_004153795.1 Camellia sinensis | reverse complement strand
GCCTAGGTCGCCTGTCGCGCACCCGGTCTGGACCCCCCAGTTGTATCAGGCTCGCGAGCCCACTACATTCAAGCTGATGGGAATGATTGGTGACCTCCAGAGATCCGTGGCCGATCTGGCCTATGGAATGTCGGCTTCGCCGCTAGCGGCACCGTATGCTGGGAATTTCATACCACAGGAGCCCCCGCTACTGGGGCGGATTGTGATAGAGCTCAGCCAACTAGAGGTTGCTTCCAGCTACAGCAACGACGTGTTAGCAACAACCGGGCTTCGCTCTGATATAACAACCCAAACCCTTGATCAGGCCGAGACCAGAGGTAAGAACAAAATGAAGGCAGATGCCGATCCCATTGAACAACTGCTGTGGGCAGTCGAGGCTTTGAAAGCCGGGGGGATGAACATTCAACAGCTATCCGTAGTTGTGGCAAAAACTGTGGAGGATGCTTTCCCCACTCCACCTGAGGGTAGTTCAAGTCAGTCAGAAAATCGGGATAGGCCCCGTCATGCCAGAACAGTTCCTCCTATTCCCAACCCTGCACCTGGGAAAGATCAGAAAACCAAGGTAGTGCCTGCCGACCCTTTTGCTAATGCGTCTAGTAAGAATACTCAGACTTCAAAGTACCTGCCTCGAGGGCGCAGGATCTTTCATGCTCTCTACATGCCTCTGTCTAAGGCACTTCAGATTCTTGCCGAAAGGGGGCACCTCAAACCCCTTGAACCTCGGCCTCTCCCGAAGAATCTCCCTCTCACCCATGATGCTGCTTTGTACTGCGCGTACCACCAACAGACCGGTCACGCCACCGACAACTGTTTCTGCCTTTGCCACGAAGTGCAGGATCTGATCGATAATGAGGTCATTCTTCCACCTACCTCAGCGAAGCTTGTTACCACCGAGCTGTTGGACTTTGAGGATACTGCGAGCATGTGATCAGGGGTTGGACCACCTGCGGGCGGCGCTCGGTGTATTTCAGATGTGGCGTCTGGCACGCACTTTTTGAGCATTTGTAAATGCAGTTTTGTAGCTTCTGGCTTGGGTTTTGAGTCAGTTCTCTATTTTGTTTTTGAGTCTGCCTCTTTGCTTTGAGTCAGTCTTTTTGTTTTTGGGTCTGTCTTGTGGTACCGAGTCAGTCCCGTTGTATAGGATGTCGAGTGATTCCGAGGTTGTTGCCTCGAACACCGTTTTTGTATTTACCCTTTTTGCTTTCTTTTGAGTCTGTCTCTGCTGTGGAGCCGGTTACATTCGAGAAACCTGAATGAAACAGTTGCGGCTATCATGTTTTCGTGCTTATTGTTTGTTTTGGGCTAGTTGTGCCAGAGGTTTTGAATGGAACGGCCCTGCATTCTACCTGCTCTTCTGTGCCTTGAGAATTATTGCATTGACCTAAGTTCTTCAAAACTTTTTTTTTTCTTTTCAAAACATTGTGATAAAAACGAAGAGGAAGGAATTCCTCCGGTTTTGCAAAAATTTAATCAATTGAGAGAAAGAGAGGCATGCTAAGCCTTTAATGAATGAAACCATGCTTGTTAGCGTGAGTACCGAGAAGGACCCTAGCTTGATCCAGATTGGTTCCACACCATCTTCGGCGCAAGAGATTTGTCTCTTTCTTAAAACTTTCAAAAACAAATGTGTTTGCGCGGCCCTGTGAAGACCTGTGTGGAATCGCTCTTGAGATTGTGTAGCCTAGGATCGCTCTTAGCCTCAAGATTCGACCTGTTTGTTTTGAACCTCGACCTCATTCGGAACGTTCAACGGACAACTATCAGAGGAGGCTCGTGTGGCCAGTTTTGAAGCAGCCCTTGAATAAGAGGCACCAAAGTCGAATAAAAAAGATTAGATCTCACCAGAAGAAGCTGGTGGAGCAGCCATGATGGATTCTTCTGCAAATCATTGCAGCAGCCGTTCTCCTAGATACAGAGAGGCTTTAGCTTCAAAAACCATTTGGCATTGACTTGTTACACTTTTACCCTTTTGAGAGGCTCGCTGGGCCGAAAACCCGGAAGGGCGACCCAGGCAAAAGTTAGAGCAAGAGAAAAATAAAAAAAAAAATGCAAAAAAAAAAGAGAAGAATTAAAATCAATAAAAAGAAAGAAAAAAATACAAAAAATCAAGAAAAAAAAAGAAGAAAAAAAAAATGAAAAGAAGCTCGCAAGGTCGAAAACCCGCATCGGCACCTTAGCAAAAGTTAGAGCCTGAAAAGTGAAGGTTAAAATACCCGAGTGTACCTTAGCCGGAACTACGTAAGGCTTGATTCCCATGTTTGGGATACGTAGACAACTTCATCCTGAAGTCCAGCCCCCAACGTGTGACGCCCCGAATCTACACTATTGGTTGCAGTCAAGGGAGAGTCACTAGTGAGTCCTATGGTCAATAACCAAGTAAGATCCCAGATCACCGGAGGAGTCAAATTAGCCTCCCTTCTAAGTTCGGCTTTCTTAGGCAGCGCACTACCCTTTTTGACAGATCTTAAAAGGTATTGACACAAGGTCTCATAAGCAACGATAAGGTTCATACATATAAATATATAGAACATAAGTACATAACAACCTCGAATATTCTTAATTCCAAAGGCTTGGTCCATTACATTACATCCCAAAAGGAAAATTTAAATCTTCACATGAGCCTTACAAAATATCAAAAGGGATTTCTAACTTTCCTAAGATGGCCAAAAGTCTTTGAAGGTTTCAGGCTCGTCGTCTCCAGCTATAAACTCCTTTTCGGCACCTGGCATGACACGCCGTGAGCTTTGAATGCCCAGTAAACACACACACACCCCATCCATTTTTCCCAGTCCAATACACAATCACAAATATAACATCAAATAGTAAAGTATGATACTCAACCAAATAAACAAAGGGTTACAAGGTAGATGTTAGTAAACTAGAAATCCCCCCAAAGAGATTTCGTCCTCCCAACCACAAGAATTGGACACCAGACTATTCGGAACTCCCCCTTTTGCTGCTTTGTTGCAGAACTAACCTCGGATGCCTACCAACGGTTATATACCGCGTAGCGCCAACCGCAGGGCCTCAAAAGGGATAGCGAAAAGAAAAAGTTTTATCTCCTGAATCCAACCTCATCCTTCCAGAAAAAGTTTTATCATCCTGAATGTCCCATTCGGACCCAACCTTATCTCACCATTCAAACCATCGCAAGGAGTCCGAATACGTCCGTTCCATAACAGGGTTTACGCGACAACTACTTGCGCAAGACTTTAACTTTCAAATAGGGAACACATCCCAAAAATCCATATATCACATATTCTCATCTTTTCATTACTCAAGTGCTCGAAAACCCAATACCCTCCCAATTAGGTTTCCCGTTGAAATTAAATGTTTTACATCGAGGTTAGTCTAATTGATAAGACAATAATATCCACATAAGCCTGCATCCTTACGACGAGGAAGATAAATAACATAACCATAACACATATAATATCATGCCAAGATATGCTCATAAGTAAGTAGGCAATTTCATGAATTCAAGGGCATAAAACATCCATGCATAACACAGTTTCCAGATTCAACATCACATAAAGATTAAAATGAAAGGACTATTTTAGATCTTCCACCGGACTCGGTCTTCCTATAGTTCGTAGAGGATTTGATCTAGTTTCTAGAACATTTTTCGGAAATGGGATTGATTTTCCAGATTTTAAGTTATTTAGAAAACATTCCAGCGCTGTCCAGAATCTGTCTAGATCCGTCGACCGTTACGAAAATTTGATTTTCTTGCAAACCGCTTGATGTTTTTCGATGAAACTAATTTTAGTTGAAAGATAACATCTTAAGGAAGGTTTTGATATAAAATATAGGTCCAGAATAATTTTGTACATTTTTCTAGAATTTCTGGAAGTGGGCTGAAAAAAATAGATTCTAAGGTGGAATGTCCAAAACAAGAAGATTGATGAGAAAAAAGGTTCCACTGAGGGAAAATTTTCGTTTCTTTTGTGAAGAAAACATGATAACTAACATAAATTTAACTCAGAAAGTTTTCTTGAAGGTGTGCCTTTGGGAAGTTTGAGAGATTGGTATACAAAGATGGTTTTGTGCCAAAATGGGGAAAAATACAAGAGAGATGGAATCAATGCTCAACTTTTAGCATTTTTAACAAAAGTAACTCATCAATAATAGATCTGAAAACATTATTTAGAACCCTTAGAAACATGTATTTGAAAAAGGAAAATGAAAGAGAAGGTTGTGTTGTGGTTTACCTACAAAGCTTTGCACAAGAAGCTCTCTTCTTCCTCCTTCTCCTCTAGACTTCTCTTTCTTGCTCTCCTCCCTCTCTCTAACCGAATGTGTGTATGTGGGTGTGGTGTTTGTGCTTTGCCAAGCTAAGGGAGGTTGATATTTATAGACAATTCATGATGTAAAATGTCCTAAAAGCCCACTAGTTGAACATGGATGGAAAGTTTAGAGTTTTGCTTGGAATCTAATGGGATAAGAGTGATTAAGGTGTTAAATCATAGGATTAGGCATCATCTAGTTGGCTCTTAGTTGAAAAGTAACTAGCATTGAGAATTGTATCCTAGGTCTAGGGTACTAGGTTGTGTTTTCTAGAATTTTATAATCATGAGCCTTGGGGAAGTGTGATGGGTTATTATTTTAATTATGTTTGGTCCTAGGGCTCACTCTACAAGGTCCATATATATATATATATATATATATATATATATCTTGAAAGTTGTCTCCTCACTTTTTCCTAGAATGATGGTTTATTTTTTTATTAATTTTAGGTACAAGGGCACATCCCTCAAGGTGTATACATATTTATATATTACAAGATTGATGGTACTAATAGTATTAGGGTACATGTACTATTTTTGGGGTAATTCTTAATAAAAGAAATGAGGACTTGGAATTAAACTCATGTATTGAAACCTTATTTATGTATTTAATTATGATCTAGTTAGGTGTAGGGCTAATTTAAATACTCATAGCAAATCTTTATTGGTACCAAAGTCATTATTGCTCCAAGATTCAAGGGATTTGTTTGTACTAAAGTATAATGATGAGGGCTAGTCATGTCCTCGAGATTTGGGGAGATTTGCCTATTTATTTTGTGTACAAATCTTGAAAATTGTAAAACATATTGTTAAAAAAAGATTTTAGGGTACAAGTGTATATATAAATATATAATGGTACTTGTTTGAGGTCAATTTGTGATTTAATAAAAATGTGAGGGCTTGGGCTCAATTAAAATATCTATTTCAAGTGAAGAGTTAATAAATTAGTGTTTAGGAAAAATAGTTCGGTTTGTATTATCTTGCTTTGAATTTAAAGGTAAATAACTGAATGAAGACTGTAAAAATCGGAAGTTAGGGTTTAGAGCAATTAATCTAAAATTTGAGAGTTAAATAATTAATTTTAGAGTGTTATAAATGATTTCTAAGCTTACAGGGTCGATTAGGGTTTGTATGGGTTTGTCCGTGATACGTTTTCGACTCTAGGGTTTAATTTGCGAGAAATCAACGAATTAAAGGCTTTGTTATAGTAACTCAAAATTTTGGGACCTAATAAGGTTTACAAAAGTTAGGGGTCTCACACAACGCTTTCATAGCGCCTCAGTCCATGTAATGGTTTTGATCATCCTTGCCTTCTCTGAATCCGATAGTTCGGTTGTGACAACCGAATACATAAGCAACTTCGTCCTGAAGTCCAGCCCTCAACACCTTCAAAGTGACTGTGTCCATATATTGGTTTTGACCATCTTCGTCTTCTCCGTATCCGAGAAATTTCGGTCGTGATCATCACTGGTAAGGACTGTTTACAATATGCTGCGACATCATCCAGACAAGGGGCAACTTTCCGTTTCCATGAGTCGCCGTTCAAACCAGGGGCAACTTTCCGTTGCCGTGCAGCGTCCTTCAAACAAGGGGCAATTTTCCATTGCCTCCGATCCGAGGTTGTGCATCTCGAGAATGAGTTCCACGCTCGTTGGGCGGCGGCCGTTTGCAAATATAGTTTTTGAGAATTTTCACTGAGGTTGACCATTTTCTCAAAAATTATTTCATTTTCCAAAACTGGACCATTTTCTTGGACCCAAAATGGAAAATTTTCAGTGCTTATAGTCTGACTTGCATGGTTTTCAAATAAAAAATCAAACAAGTACGTTAATCCGACTCTCATCTTGATCAAAACTGTTTTAGTAGAAAACCAAAACAAAAAAATGATCAAAATGATGAATTAGGGGCACTGTCGAGTCAGGTGTTCTGTCTTTTCTCCATTGTCAACTTACTTGCCGAAAAAAAGGCATTCTATCTGCCAGAAAAGGGCACGACTGAAGTTAACAGCAAGTGGCAGAAAGCTCTCATATCCTCCGAACAACAAGGTATCAAGCCAAGTGCGAAGCACGAAATTGAATGGATCAGGATATTCCACTCTCTCATGTAAACAGGTCGGATCACATCCATACTGGCCAAGGGCGTCGTCAACCGCTGTCAGTTGTGGATCTGCTGCACATCCAGCCGTGTCACAACCTTTCTGTGGAAAAGTTCACTGTCGTGAGCAGAAGAAGGGAATCTAGTTGAATACTAGGGGCAAGAGCCCATTCCTGTTTATCCATCAACCACCCTGGGGAGGGATAAAAAAGAAGAGAGATTGAAGCATAGAGAGATGTGCGCTGAGAGAAAAGTGATGGAAAGGGTTTTTCAGAGAAAAGAGATTGAGTGCCAGAGTGATGTGAGAATCACAAATGAGAAAAGGGTAGGAAACAATACCCGAAGAAACTGGCTCCTCGCCAACTGAGAGGTCTCTTGCCATTGGAATACGTCTGAGTATCGTGTGTGTTGTTTGTTTGTCTCGATTCTTGTTTTGAGTCGTTTCGTGTGTCAATAAATGTGTTTAGGTTGTTTTACCTTTGTTTTCCGTTGTTGAGTCATTTTTGCTGTGGTCAGTTGTAGGCTCAATACCCGGTTGAGAACCCTTTTCTCATTTCAATTTCAAAAAAATCGTTTGGTGCTCAGAGTGCCGTGTCGTTCTCCACATATGTGCAAAATTTTGCTATGAGGCCGTTTGGTTATCTGATCATTACAGTACAAATGCTCGATTTTTCAGACAATAGGTCAATTCCATTCACATTGAGGTGTAACATGATGTGATGCGATGCAATACATGAGATATGTAAATGTAACATGTTTTAAACCAAAAGTTTGTTCACTTCATTATCTTTTTCAAGTACATAGCTTTGAAAACAAAAATCTGCCTGCGGCAGTACAAGGTAATCTAACTACCAGCAAAGAGAAGAAAGAAAAAAAGAAAAAGAAAAAAGTACAAAAAAGAAGAAAAACAGCAATCTGGATCATCATCAGTAGTCTCGGGCCAGGGGATCTGTCCTCACCCTTTTCCTGGACGAAGGTCCAGGGGCATCGTCATCTGAGCCTGAGCCTGAGTCTGAGTCGTCTCCAACCTCCTCAGATGACCCGGCCTCTGCCTTTGCCTCGGACTCGTCATCATCATCATCGTCATCATCAGGGGTCGGCGCCCGAGAGCTACTCCCGACATGAACACGCCCCGTCCTGGTACGGGGACGTACAGCGTCTCCACGCCCTCCTCGAGCAGGAATAGAGGGCCTAGCTGGAACACCTCCCACAGTGGGAATCGGGAAAGGAGGCTGAAAAGTATAAGAGGCAAACGCATCAGTATGCAGTGAGCAGTTTATCAGTGCAGAATGCAATGCAACGTGCGAATGCCGTGAGCAGTTTATCAGTATAGAATGCAATGTATGCAGTACAGTGTGCAAATGCCATGAGCAGTTTACCAGTGCAGAATACAGTGTATGAGTACAGTGTGCAAATGCCGTGAGTAGTTTATCAGTGCAGAATGCAGTATATGAGTACAGTGTATGAATGACATGAGTAGCTTATCGAGTGTTGTGTTGTGCACCAGATTACGTGAAGCAGCTTATGAGTATGGTTTGAGGCTGTGATCAGAAGAACATACCAGAATACTATAGAGGGCCAGGAGGTCAAAGGTCCGCTGTAGCATCCCCATCATGGAGGCATTCAACTCCAGGGACTGCCGGTGTACTCGGAGGACGCCTGCAAAAGTATCAAAGGCATCAGTATTCTGCGGAATATCAAAATAAGCTGAAATAAAATGACAATGCAAGATGCAAGAGGAAGTAGTACATACCAGAGGTAAGTCATAGAACCCGACCAACTCATGGTCAGCAGGAGGAGGAGCAAAGGGAATCTGGTACGTCACCCTACCCTGCCCTCGGCATGTCAGTATAGTGGGCAGAGCAGGCCAGCTAACCCCCCGACCTCTCTGAACTCTGCCCCTGCCACGGACACGAGCCGTCCTCGACGTCCCTACCCCAGCTCCTGCTCCAGCTACTGGCGCCGCTGGCCTCTCCCTCTCAGCCCGACGACCACCGCTCAAGGGTCGCATAACGTAGGTCCGGACGTACTCTGTGTAGTCGCCCTCGCCTCTGTGGCACTCTGCACCCCAGCCGACTGTGTAGTCCCTCATGTGCTCAAAAGAGAACCCCTCTGTATGCCTCATATGGGTAGGAGGCGGACCCGGAACTATCTGCTCCGGTAAACCCAAGGTCTGACGCAAGAAACGCTCGCCCAGGTACCAAGCCCGACAGACCGGGCCCTCCAACAGAATTCGACAATGGGCAGTCTCCTCTGCGCCCTCGTAGTGATCCCTCACCACGGCTGGCAACAGAGCCCAAGCTGCCAGGTGATCTGAAAATGAAATGCAGTTTGTTATCTACTGTTATTGAAAAGATACAGTGCTAAGCGAAGCCTAAGCAAATTCTAAAGTTGAAAATACCTCCGCGGCGGTGATGGTGTCGAAGTAGCGGCGGAAGAAAATAAAAGACTCCCGTGGTCTCCGCACGCATCGCACATCAAAGTGATGAGAAAAGAGGACGCCGAGTGGGGTCTCCACATCAGGTACTGGGGCAAGCCTAGGAAAGTAGGCATACACCCATAACTGCAGAACAGATATAAGTATGACTATCAGATAAAGCAAAATACAGAATAAAGAAGAAATGGCAGAGCCGTGTGTTGTGCAGTGTATTGTACAGAGTATACAATGTGTGCAATATACAGTCAAGGTAAAGCAGAGTATATGTGTGCCGCGTGTGCAGTATATAGTCAGTGAGAGGCAGATCGTGGTGTGTGCAGTGTACAGAATACAAAAAACGTGAAGCAGAAATGTAAAAGGGGAAGAAGATGTACCTTCCAAGCTCGCCAGTAGCCGCCGAGAAGCTGTCCGCTGAGATGGGAAGAAGTGCTCATGTAACCATACAAAGTGGCCAAGCCGGCGCCACCCCAGCCATAGCGGCGGATCCGCCTGACATCCACCAGTGCGCTCAACAGACATAGAGGCACGGTGTTCGCCTGGTCGGCGAAAAGGGTCGTCCCGAGTAGAAACATGATGAAGCCCCGCGCATACCGATCCACCTCCTCTGGGGTCATCTGCGCCTCCTCCGCCAAGGCTGGCTGAATCCGAAAATGGCTCCCGAACCAAGAGTACCTGACAAACCCTGCTCGAGCGAGGGGAGGCTGAGTGCCGAGCAGATACAGCTGGGCGACGTCCCACTCATCCATATCGGTGTTGAAGGAGATCGGATCACCCCCTACCCCGATGCCAGTGAGCATCGAGAAATCATAAGGGGTCATCGTCATGTCCCCCGCAGCGGAGAAGTGGAAGGAGTTGGTGGTATCCCACCACCTCTCCACTAAACCGGCAAGCAAGGGCCTGCAGGTCGTAAGCCGGGAGAGTCCCCTGCAAAAGATGCCGAAACCGGCCTCGTCGACGATATGACGAACCGCGTCTGGAAGCTCTAGGTACCAATCCCGAGCAACAACATTCCCATACCCGCGGATGGTATGGGAATCCCCCTATAATCAAAAACAACAATTGCAAGGCAATATTCAAAACGCAGTTTTAAGAAGCATACAGGTATACAGCATGTGTGCATATTTTCAAATTCGAACAGACATCGGGTGCCGGTGTACTTACAGTGAACTACAACGTGTGATGTGTCAGCGTGTTTGAGTGGTTCAGGGAAAATACAGCATGTGTGCATGTTTTCAGACTCAAGCAGATACCGGGTACCAGTGTGTATGTAGTGAAATACAGTTTGCGTCGTGTGTTTGGGTGATTCAGGGTCAGTGCAGTGTGTGTGCACGTGTAAGTTTCAAACAGATATCGGTTGTAAGTTTGTTTGCAATCAACTACAGTGTACAGTGTATCGGTGCATCCGGGCTAAGCAGTTAGAGAACAGAATCAACTAATGACAGTTATGTTCTACATTGCGGAAAATAATAAAGCAGAAGAAAGAATGTTACCTCGGAAGGCCGAAGGACAGATGAGAGGTAGGCTCACGCAGGAGAAGCTCGGGTGCCACGCCCCTCTCAAAGCTCCGGAACTGGCGTAGTCCATCGGGGAGCATCACATGAACCGCAGGCCTGTAGGTCTCCGGATCGAACGGCCAGATATGAAGTGGTAAGGGGTCGGCCTCGGGATCCATCTTGAGCTCTGGAGGGGTCCCGCCCTGTGGAAGATCGTCCGCCATCTCGAAGAGAATGTGAAAATGGTCGGAAGACGAAAAAACTGGGCAAGAATGTGAAGAGTCAACAAAAAGTCAACCCCGAGAGGGCTGGAAAAGGCCGAAAAAGTCGAAGTGCGGAAAAGGCACAGATATCGAGAAAAACTCAAGGGAAACAAGCCCCGAGTGGCGGAAATCGAAAAAACAACACCGAAATGAAATTTTAATCGGTTCAAAACGTTCGAAACGCAAGGGTGAACATGAATCGAACGACGAAACGGAGCCAAAAACTAGGGAAAACGAGGAAATAAGGCTCGAAAAATATTTTAGAAAGAGAGAGGAGAAGATTTCAAGCAAGGAGAAGTAAAGAAAATAGGGCTAGAAGCCCTATTTTAAAAGACCTGTAGCGAAATGCCAAAATTGCCCCGATACAGGGACTTTTTGCCGGTCGGCCACACTCTTTGCTGATCGGCAAAATAGTTTGCCGATGGAAATTGTATGATGGCCGATGGACGGTCGGTGATGCATTTTGATGGCCGGTGGGCATCCGGTGGTCTCCTACAGTGGTTTTGGAGCCTCCTACACCCTTGTTTGAGTTATGTGTGGGGTCCAGGGCCTTTAGTGCTCAAAACAGTGTAAAACAGTGCATTTTCGATGCTCAACCGCCCTCCGTTTTGACCTCGGATCGTGTCTTCTGTGCGTGGCACTCGAATTCGTGCAAGATGTATCCTTTCCGTATCCTTTTGGCTTTTACAAAACTCAAAAGTTGCCCCATGTGCATCACATATCAATTGCACTGTCTTGTGCATTTCAAATCAATCGCACTGTCTTGTGCACTCGCGTTGTCTAACGCATCGCGCCATTTTGCACATCTTATCGCATTTTGCATGCATTCCATCACGCTATCTTGCGCATCGCACTGTCTTGTGCACTCGCGTTGTCCAACGCATCGCGCTATCTTGCGCATCTCATTGCATTTTGCATGAATTCAATCGTGCTATTTTGCGCATCTCATTGCATTTTGCATGCATTCAAATCGCGCTATTTTGCGCATCTCATTGCATTTTGCATGCATTCAATCACGCTATTTTGCGTAGACCGCATGTTTTGTTTGCGTAGACCGCATGTTTTACTTGCGTAGACCGCATGTTTGCAATCAATTTCATTACTTACGTAGACCGCATGTTTTGTTTGCATAGACTACGTGTTTTACTTGCGTAGACCGCATGTTTTTCTTGCGTAGACCGCATGTTTGCCATCAATTTCATTACTTGCGTAGACCGCATGTTTTGCTTGTGTAGACCGCATGTTTGCAATCAATTTCATTACTTGCGTAGACCGCATGTTTTGCTTGCGTAGACCACATGTTTGCAATCAATTTCATTACTTGCGTAGACCACATGTTTTGCTTGCATAGACCGCATGTTTGTAATCAATTTCATTACTTGCGTAGACCGCATGTTTGCAATCAATTTCATTACTTCCGTGGACCGCATTCTTATGTTCAAATTCATTACTTGCGTAGACCGCGTGTTTTACTTGCGTAGACCGCACGTTTGAAACCAATTTCATTGCTTGCGTAGACCGCATGCTTATGATCAATTTCGTTCCCTGCGTAGACCACGTGCTCCACTTACATGTTTGTGCCTTCACAGCATTGTTATGCTTCCCGCTTGCTTTGCGTTGTCACGCATTTCAAAGTACATTAATATGCATGTTGTTAATCACATTGTACCTGTTAAGTTTGTTTTCTTTGCAGGCACGATATTGTATATACGGTTCATTTAAGGCTGGTGCAACCCGATGAACCGGACAGGTATGGTATACTCTGAGTGAGACATATCGAGAATTTTTTCGGTCTAGGAGACCCTAAATCCTCTGAAGGTGCAAGTCCTTCGGTGTTTGTCGGGGCCGAACGACTTTTGATAAGTTGCATTATACATGCATTTCAAGCGACTCGCGTCGTCGCATATTCACGTGCATCTCAAAAGCCGCGTGTTGTCATGCATTCCATGCAACATGCATTTCATACATCATTTGCATTTCAAAAAACAAACAAAAATATATATAATTGCATTGTCATGCATCATCGTAAATAGTTGCATTGTTATCCACCATAGTAAATAGTTGCATTGTCATGCATCATTGTAATATTTGTAGATATTGCATTGTAACTTGCATGCATTCACTGCATCACCTTTCATCTATGGCTCGCGCCTTTCCATGATTGAGCTTGGTCTGGTATGTGCCCATACTTTTCAGGTCGAAACATAGTTCAGTAGACCGTTCTATGATAGACACGACTTGTATGTGTACATGCCTTTCCTAGGCAAGATTTGGTTTGGCCCACAGGCCATATCCATTATATTGCATTCCCATTCCATTGCATATTTGTAAATATTGCATTGTAGCTTGCATGCATTCACTGCATCACTTCCATCTATGGCTCGCACCTTTCCATGATTGAGCTTGGTCTGGTATGTGCCCATACTTTTCACGTCGAAACATAGTTCAGTAGACCGTTCTATGATAGACACGACTTGTATGTGTACATGCCTTTCCTAGGCAAGATTTGGTTTGGCCCACAGGCCATATCCATTGTACCATTTCCATTCCATTACATATTTGTAGATATTGCATTGTAGCTTGCATGCATTCACTGCATCACCTTCCATCTATGGCTCGCGCCTTTCTATGATTGAGCTTGGTTTGGTATGTGCCCATACTTTTCACGTCGAAACATAGTTCAGTAGACCGTTCTATGTTAGACACGGCTTGTATGCGTACATGCCTTTCCTAGGTAAGATTTGGTTTGGCCCGCGAAATGAAATTTTAATCGGTTCAAAA
>NW_021027820.1:629001-716979 GCF_004153795.1 Camellia sinensis | reverse complement strand
TTGGTCTGTAATAATTAATTAGCTAGGATAGTTAATTCATTATTTGAACTGTATTATTCTTTGAAGGAGGACTTCAAGGGTAAGAAACTAGTCCCTTTTTACCCCATTTTTGCAAAGCACTTTTACCTATCTTGCAACTGTTTTTTGGCTTTGCATATAATACATAAAAGTTCTGTTTTTAAGGCCTCTAAATAGTTTGTTGAGAGTGTTTTAAGCTTTGGGGTTGTTTGGCCCCTCTTAAGCCTTGTTTGGCCCTTGTTTTGTGCTATTTTGTGTGAGCTCCGGGACTTTGGTGTTTGGGCCTCCTCACCACTGAAATCTTGAGGGATTTCAGTGGTAAGGATGGTGCCTTGAGGTCCCAAGAAGGAGAGGGCCACCCCCTCTCCTTGTTGTCCTTGAAAAGGACCATTTTTGGCCTCTTGAGGGAGCACCATGTTTAGGTTCATGTTGACCATGCCTTAGCTGATTTTTGTGCTTATTATGTCATAATATGCCTCTATTTTTAGTTGGTTTTTGTACACCATGCTTGCTTAGCATACATGCCTTGTAATGCTATTTTGTTGCCTTAACATGCCTTAGGTTGTAAACCATTGTTCTAGCATGTTTTAGGCTTGGCTTTGTGAAGCTTTCATGTTTATTTTGCCATGATTAAGGTCTGTCCTTAGTTGTTTGGGTCGACTTTGGCATGCATTGTATAGCCCCTTTGCGTTTTGGCTTGTTGGCCTTAAGGGTGTGAGTGTATAGCATGCATTACTTGCTTTGATTTAGTGAGTTGGGACTATTTTTCATGTCATTTCAGTCCATTTGACATGCTTATATGCTTGCATTTAATCCTCCTTCAATGTGTTTAAAGGTTGTTACCTTATGCCCTCTGTTTAGGCCTCAGAGTATGCTTGCACTTTTAGACCACTTAGATGCCATCTAAGTGCACCATTGGCTTTGTTTAAGTCTGCATTTGACTTGTTTTAAGTCCCCTTAGTCTTGTGAGGTTTGGTGGACTTGACCTTGGTTTAAGCCTCCTCGGCTTGTCTTAAGCACTTGGGCCATTGTGGCATGTTTTGCTTGTCTTGTTTAAATTGATTTGGCATCATCTTGTAACATGATTTTAGAGCTTAATGCATGCTATATGTCCATGTTTGCATCCTCTTGAGTGTGCTTGAGAATTGCTCTTTAATGCTTGAAGTGGTGGAGATCATTCGCATGAATGTTTGTGTGCCTATTAGTCCTTCATTTTTGAGCACCTTGGCCACTGTTTTAGGCCTAGTAAGGGCTGCCTAAACTGTGCTTAAGTCCATCCTTTGCTTATTTGCATGCTTACCTTGCATATTTGCTTGCATACTTGTATAAATGCATTGTATGCCCATGTTGCATGCTAGTTCACATGCCTAGGTTGCACTCCATCTAGCATGTATGCCTTGCTCCTTGATTTAGTGATGGGAGTTGGGCCTTTGTTTATTGGTTTGCATTGCATTTGAAATCAACATGCATAAATTGGTCTCTTGGGCCATCACGCATTGAAATGTGTGATTGATGGTCTGAGAACCAAGGACCATGTCCCTTTGAGTCATAAACATGATAGGGATATGGTTGGTGCATACATTGCTTGAATTGCATTGCCATGCAAAGCTCTGTCCTCTGCTGCTGTCAAACAGATTCTGCAGGAACTTTTTGCCGATCGACTGCACATAGTGCCG
The DNA here is from genome assembly GCF_004153795.1 of Camellia sinensis. Lineage (NCBI taxonomy): Eukaryota > Viridiplantae > Streptophyta > Magnoliopsida > Ericales > Theaceae > Camellia > Camellia sinensis. The sequence goes on along the minus strand of NW_021027820.1, from coordinate 715,285 downwards.
ACCGGCAATCCATCGGTGGCCGATGGATTCATTTTTGGCCGATAGACACCAAATCACAGCCGATGATGATTCCCTCCCGCCGGTGGCATTCCCCAACATCCAGTGAGCACATCTTGAGACTTTGGCAGTCTTCAGAGAAGCAGAGTAGGGAAAACAGAGGCAGCTTGTGCATGGCAGTGGACTTTCGAGCAAGACCTGAGCACGCGTGCGTTGAGCCCTCTTCCCGAGGCCCTTTTTCTTGCTTTCTTAAATTAATTAATTTGTTTAATTAATTTAGTTGGTCTGTAATAATTAATTAGCTAGGATAGTTAATTTATTATTCGAATTGTATTATTCTTTTGGTCCCTCCGAGCGAGGGCGAATTTGTAATAAGTGTGGGTGAATGTGTGCATGTCTTCCAACCCCCACATCTTTCTCCCTTTTACTTACCTGCTTTGATGGTTAGTAATAGATCGTGTTTAATTTAGCATACCTTATGCTATGCATGCGTGCATCATTCATCAGTATTGCATGCACCGGGCTCGGCGCATTATGCTAACTGCATTAGTATTGCAAATCTAACTTGAATACATGCTACTTGTGCATTTTCACATGTCATTCATAGACTAGCCGAGCCTACTCTAGTGACATTCCGTATGCGTTGCATTAGACATTTAAACATGGACTTGGATCATGCATTGATTGCTAACGAGTTCTTTGTTTTGGCACGGGGTACGATGTAAGTATTTATGCTTTAGCATCCTTGCATGCGTGTGAGTGTTGCCATGATAGAATGATTACCATGAGGCTATCTGCTTATGTGATGTAACTGCTTGAATGCCTGTGGGTGAAGGTTGGATTGTTTGAGTTGGAATAGCTCATTGAAATCCGTGTTTTAGCCTACTCGTGAGTAGCAAATTCCAAAACATTTTTCGAAAACAAACGGATAGGCAATGCTTATTCCCAAATTAGGCAATCTAGTCTATACTTTTGTGCTGTGCGCATAACATAGTAATTCTAGGCTAATAATCGGGATAAGAACACATAACGTTTTCAAAAACGGATATCACGGTTAGTAGAGGCCGATCTTTGATCGGGCGAGAGGGGGTGCTCATAGCTGACCTTCCCTAATCGTACCCTAGCTCCCGAGCCGAGGCAACTTTGGTAATGACGGACACGCGGCCTTTGGCACCGAGTCAGGGTTTCCTAAATTCCCCAAAATAAAATATTTAGGTGGCGACTCTGTATCTAGCAAAGCAGTCCATGATTGGCTCTTCTTTCAAAAATCTGTTTTCTCAAAACGATTTGCCGGATTTGGACTCTTTGATTCAGATTAAGAATCGTGACACAAATCGAGTCCGAACTGTAGCAGCGGGGTCCCTCGCGGACGTGTTACGAGGGGTGTCAGTGTAATTTACGTTTATTTTAGTTTTTTTTAATGTAAAATTACAACAACAAAAAAAATAGAGTTTTACATTTGTAATCAAATAAAATAAAATATTTTATTTTGTTAATTTAAATCATAATCTTTTAATTTATTTTCAATTGAAACCATTTGCCTATTTTTGCTAAGTAAAATTGATGAAAGATAATATTTTAACTATTAAACTCAATGCATATGTACATAAAATGTAGAAAAGATCATTTTTCATTAAATTCAATGAATAAAAAATATTTTTTTTATCATTTTTATTACCAAAAAATAAGCAAATAATTTATATTAAAAATAAATTAAAAGATTATTATTTAAATTACAAAAATTTTATTTTGTTAAAAGGGTGAAACCCTCAATTTGCTTTATTTTTTTTCTCTAATTTTCTCTTTATTTTAACGAGAGAAAGCTCTCCCTTCCAAAGTGGTTGGGATGCACTTCCGTAGAAATTGTTTGTCCAGCAAAGAACGAGCTGGTAAGGGAGAGTGTAACGTCCCGAAATGATTGACATGTGGATGAGTTCAATTGATCCATTCAAACATAATAATCTCAATCCTAGGAGTCAAAATCTCTATATTAATATTTTATTCATGTGAGAGATTTACAAAATGAGTTCACATACAATACATATTCAATCTTCCTAAACTCTTAAATCCATATGTCAAACAATAAGTACAAGGAAATAAAATAAAAGAATGCCCACGGGCTACAAGTTTTAAGACTTAGACTCAGTTACACAAAGACGGTTATCAAACCCATACAAATAAATCCATTGGTTTGTCAAAAATAATCAACAAAAGAGAAAGAGCCTCGTGGTCTCAAAATACTTCCCACGCCTTTAGCTAGGCAGGATCACCACATCATTTTCCTGCACAAATCCACTAGGGGTGAGTATAAAACCTAGTAGAGAGATCTTAACAAAGTATATATGTTTAAACAGCTTTACATATATGAATGTAATGCCATGTCGTGCTCCAATGCTACAAGTTTTCCATTCTTTTGGAAACACAGGTAATGTTCTTTTCAAAAAAAGGAAAAAAAAAGTTCACTATGTCAATGAAGTACAAATAGTAACACAAGGTGGTAAATATGACTCAAGTAATCCATAAGCTGGTATCTGCAAGTAGGCATAACAAGTACTACCAATCCCCCACTTTATCAGATCCTAACCGAAAGGCATGTAGTACCTCCTTTGCATGTATTTTTGGTCTTTCACCCCAGATGCTCAAGCCAACTTAAACAACACCAACTACACCCCTATCCGGACTTACTAAACGTATTTACTCCAAAACATTTCAAAATCAACAATTGTTTTCTCAAAACAATATATATCAATTTCCAAAACATAGCCATAACGAACGATATTTCAAAACTATGCATGTGAATGAAATGAGATGCAATTATATAATTTTCTACAATTCTCAATATTTGCTCAAAGTAGAAAGCAATATTCAATATTTCTCAAATCATATCCAAATTTCATACCCATGTGACATATGATACCATTTCATAGTCACAATCACATTTATTTCATTTTCATGATCCAAGCATATATAAAATCATATAAATTTTCAATACAACTCATCTATCCCATGGATATCCCAAACAACACAATAACAATTGAAGCATTCATCATTTTTTTTAAAGAAATTTCCAATAATCTCATAAATATTTCACAAAAATATCTAATTTTCCTCAACTTCGCCGAAATCTAGGGTTTGAGCAAAAGAGGGTTTTCAGTTCATTTTCAAAGACATTGTCCTCCGTACACTTCCAAGAGATATTGTGACGACCCCACTACGTATAATAATTAACATTTAAATAATTAAGGAGATTTGAATTTTAATTGTCTTATTCTAATTTAATCTGGATTTATGAAAATTATGGAGGCTGATTCGTATATGATTCTATTAAGGATTTATTTTGGAATTCGAAATTGAAAGCCTAAATGGCTCAAGAGAATATAATTGGGGAATTGAATTATTTTAATTTCGAGTATCGGACCATATAGGAGTTTAATTAAATATTCGATTCAAATTTGTAAAATTGAGATTTGATTAATTGGGTTTGAATTGGAGTTAATTAAGTTACGAGAATTGAGAGCTAAAATTATCATAAATTAAATTTATTTATGAGGTGTTCAATTGAATATGTAATTTATTAGCAAAAATTTTGAGTCACATTAGAGATTGAAGGCTTAAATGATTTGGGAGACCAAAATTGATAATGACAATAAGTTTAATTTGATATTTGGAGCCTCTTGGGAGTTCGATTAAAAATTTGATTCAAATTGATAAATTTAAATATAATTAATTGGGCCTTAATGGAAATCAAATTAGACTGATTAAATTATGTGGGATTTATGATTAGTTATAATTAATTTAATTATGTACTAATTGAGATTTATTAAGACTAAGTGTTTCTTAATTAAATTAATCTTAATCATAAATCAAATGGTAGAATGGTCTAGAATTTGAGTATATGCATGTGGGTGTGGGTGTAGTGAGAAACTTTGTGGGTGTGTTGAGAAATGTGTGTATGTGTGTACATGTGAGTGTTGTGTTGGAGGCTTGGTTAAGTGTGCACATGTGCATTGTGGTGTCAACAAGTGAGGCATGTGTGTGTGTGTATATGTTAATAAGTCAAGAGGTGAGGCTCATTTCTTTTGCTTTCTGCGAAGAGTTGAGAGAGAGAGAGAGGGAGGCTCAAAACTTATATGGAATTGAAGAAGACTTGAAGGAGCTACAGGAAATCATCTCTAATTTTGAAATTTAAGCTTGAGGTGAGCTCTAAGTCTTAACTTTGTAGAAAAATCCTCCACACATCATGAATTGAGTAAGTTATAGAATCAATTCCATGGTTCTTGAAAGAAAATGGGTTTAAACAAAGAAAGTGGGTTTTGAGCAAGAATTGAGCTACATGCATGATTCATTGAAAATAATTTTAAAATATCATTAAATTGAGTTTGATTTCAAACATTATAAAGTATTTGAGTTTTACATTTACATGCATCATGAATTTTGAAGGAATTTAAGCTATACAATTTCATACTATGAAAAAGAGAAAGAAAAAGTTTTGAAAACATTGAGTTCATGAAAAGGGTTTAATCATGGAGTTAAATGAAGTTTTCATTTTGTTTTAAAACCTAAAAATTGGTTTGATTATAATCCCTAATCCATGCATGTAATGTAATTTAAGAGTTTTATTTAATCTAAACATATTTTGGAATATATTAAATTAGTTAGTTTTATTTGAATTACATACATGCAATATTTGTTAGAAAAATTGACATGAAAATAAAGAATTGAAGTTAAGTTCAAGTTTATGAAAGTTAATTTAGAAATTAATTATTTTGGATTTGATTTTGAAAGTTGTAATTAAATTAAGCTCTATAAATTACATGCCATTTTATTGTGCATTTGATTTTGAAAAAAAAAAAAATAGAACCATGAGTTTATGGGTTTTGATTTTGAAATTAAGTAAGGTTTTGATTTAAATATTGTGTTTCAAAATTATGAGTAAATAATTTATAAATAAATAAGTGTTTATGTTTTCTAAAGTATTTTCAAAGTTTTGTTCAAGATTAGTATGGGTTTAAAGATTGAAAATGCGTTTGGAAGCCATTTTTGAGAAATTTGGAACTTTGAAATTTTACAAACTAATTACCGCTCGAGCGCGCATTGAAGGCTTCCAATACTTTTACAGTCATTACAGACCGCTTGAGCGATAAGAAGTTCGCTCGAGTGAACATCTCTTTTCAGCATATTTTGGAATTGTATTTAAGTTCATATTTCTATTCTCATCTCTTCCTACATATTCTTAGGCATGAATTATAACTCATTGAGGATTAATAAGCTAACAATCAACATAAAATAGTTGGTTAAAGAATAAGTCATTGACTTAGTAGTAATTGATTAAGAAGCTAAGTAAAAAATTAATTTATTTAGAAAAAAATGATTTACTAATGAAAGAATATGTGAAATGAGGACCCGATTCAGTTGAATAAAGAAAGAAAAAACGTAGTAGACCTTCAGATTCTTTAGACAGAAAATACAAGAGAAGTCAAGTTTGATCAAAGAAGTGATATTGCGTATATGTTTTGTGTTTGTATAGGTCACGCACTATCGTCTATCTGATCCATCTGTTCTACTTCTGGAGCTATCTGTGAGTAATAACTCTGTAAAGCAAAGTTTAACTTTAATTATTTTCTGAATGATATGATATGATCTGTTTTCTAAAATTTTATCTTATGATTAAATGAATGATTGTCCAACTTTCTAAAATGTATTCTTGGTATCCTTAACATTATGTGATAGCTGTTACCTGGTACCAGGATTGGTTATGCATAACTGTTTATCTGTTCTGTATACGTCTCTTTATGGGTCATCTGGTCCCTTTATGGGTCATCTATACTGTCTCATGTAATCATGAGTGATTTGTTAGGGCTATTGAATGTACCACGTATGTACCATGTATGATTATCTGTGAGAATCTGATATGAATATGAATCTGTTTATGAATTGAACTCTGATTTCTAAATCTGTTATGAACATCATTCATAAAACCTTTAGTTAGTTATTATTCACTGAGCTCCAGCTTACTGTATTATTTATGTATGTAGGTGATCAGGCGTGTGACCAAGCTTAGAGGCGTCTGCTTGGAATTGATTTTTGTCAGCCATCTATGTGCCTCTTGTGGAGGTTCCGGACATGTCGAGTGGTCAAGGCTTTGTAATTAAAGTTTAAGTTTTTGTTTTCTTGTTTGGCTAAACAAGTTTTTGTTTAATTTGTATATATGGCTAAGTCTCTTTTGTTTTATCGGTATATATGTGATGACATAAGGGCGATGTATGATATATGTATATAAAGTATAAAATTTTTCTGTCTCATATATGTCTGCATAGCTTAATGGACATTGTATATTTGTTATTTGCTTCCGCTAGCCATTAATAATTTGATTTCTGTTTAAGAGGCCTTTGGTAATCTATAAATTATTGGCCGGTTACGATACTAAACCTATAGGAGTGGGTTTGGATCATGACATTCACAAGTTTATAAAACCATTCAATTTGAACTTTATCATGATAAAATCACTTTTTCACAAAAAAAAGTGTGATCTATTTTTGATTTTGTAGTAGTGCTCACATTTCAAGTCTCAAACCCTCTACTCTAAAATCAAAGCAAAATAAGGAAGAGATGCTAAAACCATATATATAACTCAAAGAAACTCCCCACCTCAAGATTTGGGAAGAAAAGATGAGAAAAGTTTCAAAACCGATGGTGTCAAAATTCGATCTCCACCGCACACAATGTAGCCCTTAATGAGCCCTTGATGAGCTCTCCAATATTAATGAAGACACTATGGTCAATACCTCAATAGATTTGGAAAGATCAAGGTATTAATGAGGTGGGTGGATGGATTTCTAGAGAGAGATGAGAGAAAAGAGAGAAAAGTGAAATAAAGAGATTGTGATGTGTAAAGTGAGGGGAAAAAAAGTGTATGACCCAACTTTTAAGTGATTGGACACAAATTTCGGAACTGATTTCAAACAGATTGCTCGAGAGGTGAAACCTCCGCTCGAGTGATGAATTCAAATTCCCATAATTTATCTCATCTGCAAATAGATTGCTCGACCAATTAAACATTTTCTCGAGCGGTGAAAACACTCTTCTAGTATCTCAGACTTCAGAACCAAGAACTACGAGGATGACTTTACTGCTTGGGCGACAAAAGGTACCGCTTGAGCAGTCCTAACTTTGAAGTGAGACAAAAACAACCTTAGAGCATTCCCACCATTCCTGGATTCACTCTAACCCCCAATATGTAAATTGACACCTAGGAACACACTAGGATGTACATTAATAACCATATGGAAATAATAGGTAACAACACAAGACTCGTAGAGGTCAAAAGTAGCCAGGACATTCAAAAAAAGAAAATTTTCAAATTAATATACTTAAATTGTTTTCAAAAGACCCTGGGATATCACAATCTCCTTACCTTAGGAAATTTCATCCTCAAAATTAAACCATTCCTCTCACTATGAAACAATTCCCAATGACCATAACAACTCACAATCATGAAATCAATCTCCGAATGACAATGACAATGTCCATAGTAAATCAACAACATGACAATTTAGATCTAATTCAATAGATTACCATCTCACTAACTTCGAAGATTCAATGCGAAGCAATAATCATCAACATGAAAATTTAGCATTAACTCTGATTTCATGTTCAAAATCACATCAAATTCAATAACAAGTAGTTAGCAATGATAATGCTCAACTCCCAAAACCTTATCAACATTTATTACAATCACAATTCAATTAAACATTATTAAACAAATCTTGGTACTTGGAGTAGACTTTTGCTTCCCGCTCCCAAGTTGCCTCCTCAACTCCGTGGTGACATACTTCCACTTCCTCTTTACAAGATTCTGACACAAACAGAAGTCTACTTCCACTTCCAAACCTCATCAAGTGCAGAGAATTAGTTAACCTATCAACAATTACCCAAATGGCATCGTTACCCCGTTGTGTTCTCGAAAGTCCAACCACGAAATCCATGGTGACATACTTCCACTTCCTCTTTACAAGATTCTGACACAAACAAACTATCTAAATACCTCACACTTAAATCTAATTGGATGTTCAAGCCCTTCTCCTCTTTCCCATTGGAGATCCTCTCACGAATTGTCTCCACCTCACGGTCACCCTACTGTGTCTCTATGACTTTGATAATCAAGGTGGGCTGTGTAATCAAAGTAAACAAGGTAGCACCCTCGCTAGACTTGCCAAGATGCAAGTCAAACTCACCAATATTCCCCAACATGCCCTACTCCCAAATTGCCACACATGCTATACTATTAACATATTTTTGACTCAAGGCATCGGCCACCACATTGGCATTTCCCAGATGATAGTGCAACTCAAAATCATAATCTTCCATAAACTCTATTCATCTCCATTGGCGTAAGTTTAAATCTTTTTAAGAGAACAAGTATTTTGGGCTCTTGTGAACGGAGAAGACATCAAACTTCTCACTGTGTAAGTAATGCCTCTAGATCTTCAAGGCAAAAATTACCGTTGCTAGTTCTAAGTCATGGCTAGGGTAGTTTTTCTCGGGGATGGTCAATTGACGTGAGCCATAAGCTACAACCTTTTCCTCTTGCATCAATACATAACCAAGCCCATCCCGAGACGCATCACAATACACAATATAACCCAAACCCCATTTTGAAATTATCAAAACTTGTACGATAGTCAACCTAGCTTGAAGTTTTGGGAATGACTTTTCACAAGTCGCATTCTACACAAACTTGACACCTTGTCCAGTCAACCTGGTCAACAGTGTGGCTAATTTAGAGAAATCCTTTACAAAACGACAGTAATACACGGCTAACCTCAAGAAACTCTGAATCTCAAAAGCGTTCTTAGGTCATTCTACTACTACAATAATACATAAAGATCAAACCTAAAAATTTAAAGCCATCACACTTTTAATCCAATGCGTGATAAAAAAATGTGAAGTAATTTTACCATCATACTTTTGTAAAATGTGTGACAAAAAAAATGTGTGAAGTAAGTTTTTAATCTCAGCAGCCCACACCCCACAAATAAAGAAATTATTATTTTTATTTTTGAGATTCCAAACATATCTCTCACTCATCTCTCTCTCTCTCTCTCTAACCCTGGTCTTCTGCCCATCCTTGATCGGCCGACACCCGTTCTTTGATCGGCAGAGAGCAACCAACGGTGGCGATCGGTGAGTAGTGGCAGTGGCAGCGATCGGCAAGCAACAGTAATGACTGACGTATATTCTTCTCTTCTCTTTTCTTTTTCTCTTATCTTTTTCTATTCTTCTACTATTTTTGCTAATTCGATTTTTGTTGAAATCAACTCTTGATTTTTGCTCTCTCTCTCTCTCTCTCCCCTCAAAATTTCAACCCTAACTATAATTTTCAATCTCTCAGATCTTAGCCCCTTCTTTGTTTAACCTCTCAAGTCTCGCCACCATTTCATTTTTGATCAAGCAATTCAATTTTTAAGTTACGTCCATTTTTTATTTGCAACTGTAGATCTTCTTGTTAGACTAAAATGATACTTTAGTTGGAAAAAATGATATTTTTCTTTGGTTTTCTTGGGGTAATTCTTGTGGATGTGTGTTGCTTGTTGGTAATGAGTTGGATTTTGGTGTTTACATATATAAATATATTGATAAAAAAGGATTCCTATTTTCATATATCAATTCTTGTTCATATCTCTCTATATCTACTTCTATATAGAAGAATGATTATGTTGGGAATAGAGAAAAACCCTAATTTTTATTATTAAAGGCTTAATGGATTGAAAATGGGTAAAGTTGCGTAATAACTATTAATATATTAATTGCTAAAATGAAGTTAATTGAGATGTTGGGATTGTTTGATCAACATGAGTTATGTTGAGTTCAGTTAAGTTGGATTGTGGTTTTGTTATCTACGGATTTGGATTTGTTAAAGAAAGAAAATGGATTTTGGATAATGATTGGAATATTGTGAATTGAAAAACAATGGATTTGATTTTGGAAAGAAATGAAATCAAAACTCTTTTGTAAGTTGAGAATAAAAGGAGGTTAAACTTCGAGCATTTTATATGTTATTATGGTTGTTGGGCTTAATGCATCATGAGAATTGGATCGTTGTATTTACGCTTATTAAATGCTAGTGTTTCGAGGTTTTGTCCTTGGTCACTGGTGTAGGATGACATTGTTGTGTTGAATAGATTATAGGTGTGCATTACAATTGTGTTGTTTATGTGTTTAGCTTGTTGTGATGGTTGGTAATGTACATGCGCTTAGAATGAGAGATACCATTACCTTCCAGCTGATGTTTGGTAAAGTGGCAGAGGTACCACTACCTTCTAACTTGTGTATGGTAAATTGGCATTTCGTTTTAGAAAGGTGTATCATTGACTTACTGTGCTTAAGGGAGGTAGAGCATTGTTTTGTTTCTCATTTTGTCTCAGTGTACCATGTATATCGTGCATGGTAATGGTTATGATTAGATGAGGTTGGGTTTTCTTATGTGATAGTGTAGTGGTCATCGGACCTGTATTATTTTCATATTCGTGTTAGGATCAATGTCTATGTACATGGGTGTATTGGATGTGTTGTTGAAAGTGTTTCTTTACCATGGGCTTAAGGCCAGGGAATGTGACGAACGTATTAGAAGTCAACGGAACATGTATTGGGTGTAAGTGATGGGAAGTAATCGGGTTTTGTGAACATGTTTTCAAAGAAAACCAGTTATTATGTGATATTTTTGAAATAGAAAATGAGAAAGAAAAGTGGATCTTTGTGTTGTTGAATAAACTGAACGATTTTGGGAAAAAGTACTTATATCAGTATACTTTGGTTATAAACTGTTACATTATGTATAGAGTATGATATGAAACATTTATGATCGTAACTATCTATTTGTTGTTATTGTTTAGGATCATGTTACGATCCCTACTAGACTTTATGTTCATCCGACGTTACTAATCATTTTTTAGGTACAAGTTCATAAGTGATTCATGATCGGTGATCTTCTTTACGTGTTGCCACAAGGCATTTATCTATTGGTGGAAGGTTTTCATTGTAACAAGGGTTAAACTTTTCTCTTTTATATAATAATATAAGCCTCTGGGCAGTTTATTTAATTGTAATTTATGTTGCATTCAATATGTATACGAATGAGAGGACTTTCATTTATTTATGGACGTTATGTATGTTTATATTCCACATGTTGCCAATAAAATTGGATTATGTTAATGAATGAGGTAATGTATTCGAGTAATAAAAAGTAGGGCCTGACAAATTTCATAAAAATATTGGAAAGTTAGCTATTATTAGTAAATAGAACAACTATAGAAGAAGATAAGTTGAGATAAAAGATACGTATTTAAACAATGTTATATATAATTCTATTTCTTACATCTTTTTCTTACATCCTTTTCTCACTTCTAAACACAATTGAGAGAGTCTCATGTGTATTTATTAACAGGGGGTAGGAGTGAGAAAATAATTTTCTAAATGAGATATACAACATTACTTATTTGTGAAAAGAGGAAGAAGAGTAATTGTAAGGGATAGTCAAATCAAAGAAGAATGATTTTATGATAATGAGGCAGTCATATTTTGTTCATGGAAAGAAGTAACATTTTTTATTATATACACTAAAGAGAGATAACTATATTTATCTAGATTACAAAGATAAGGCCAACTAATGGAAGACCCTAATTTGTTGTAGTATATACTAAAAGAATCATTGTGAGAGATAGTCAAATCTTTATCGAGCTATAATTTGAGTAATAGATGTATTATCAGTAGACCAAATTGCTTGTCTTGATGCACATACTTTTTCTTCATCTTCATCTCTTATTGTAGAAAAAGCAGGCCATTTAGGAATGTCTATGGATGTAGCTTCATTTTTTAGCATTGATGAGAGTTCCAGGGTCTATCTACTAGATTTTTTTGGACACATAGCAAAGTTATTTGCATGCATCTCATCAACTTACATGAAGAATACGTATCGTTAATTAAGGGATCCAAAAACTCCGTTTACCATCTTTCTACAACTCAAATGCCTAAAATAAAATAACTAAAATCATCTATTTTTGTAGTTCACAATGAGAAATTCAATTTGCAATATACATGTATGCAATTTCAGGATAATTTACATATTCTAGAAGATTTAAGTTTTCATGGGGGCCATGTAAACAATTATTCAGCTTTCCATTTATGATTTGTAAAAGTAAAACTCCCAAGCTATGAACACGGGATTTTATGGAGTATATGCCGTCTTTTACATATTCGGGAGGAACCTAACCACTACATTAGATGGGTGAGCAAAAAAGATATATTAGTTCTAACAATTCATCATGATTGATATGGTTTTGAGAAATATTTCACTCACTAGGATCCAACAATCTGACTAGTGTTTGCTTCAAGTTCATCCTTTAGGAAATCCCTTGCCATTCCAAAATCTACAATCTTGGCCTTCATCTCATTGTCCAACAAAATGTTACTTGCTTTCAAATCCTTATGAATTATTGTTAACTGTGACTATTCTTGGAGGTATAATAACCCTTAAATTATTCCTTCAATGATTTGAACCCATTTTTCCCAATCTAGAAGTGTGCACTTACCTGGATCTACAAGAAATTCTTGAGTTAAAACTAGTTACAATAATTAAGTAACAAAAGCACTAAACGATGTTATAATATCAAAACCTACAAAAGAGCATACTTCATTCATTACTTTCAAATTTGGTAGGTGTTTGGAACCACAAGAAAGTCTAGTAAAGCTATGCCCCCACTAGTACACACCTCATGTTAGAATTACACACCATAACTATTCATACTTGTTATTAGAAGAAATAAATATACTAACCATAGATGTAGTAATCCAAACTTTTGTTAGGCACATACTCATAGATGAGCATTTGTTCTTCTCTTTCAGTGCAAAATCCCAAAACTTTTAAAAAATTTACATGTTGTAGTTTTGCAGTATGCATAACCTCATTCCTAAACTCTATAGATCCTTGTGTTGAAGTCTTCGATAGTCTTTTTACAACAATTTCTTGTCCATTCTGTAAGTTACCCTTAAAAGAAAACACTATGGATTGGTAATTTTCCCCACATATAAGACACGATGTCTAGCTATATGTCAAACGTTCCATATTATATGTTCAATTTCTTTCATTCTCCACATTGTATACACAATTCCTTGCTAATTAAGTCAGCGGTAAAAAGTTGGAAAAGAAGAGGGAAACACAAGGGCAAAAGCTTAGAAAACAAGGTTCAAAGAAGGGTGGTTAACCCCTCCACTTTTCATAACTTCAAGCCACAAGTTTTAGCCCATAAAAACAGTGTAAAAATAGTATGAAAATAGCAAGAAAAGAGAGGGAAGAAGTAGTGAAAAGAAGGCAAAAGTTATACCTCTTGAAGAGAGGTAATTCTTTGATTCACAAACCAACAAGTGCTCACCCTCAAGAGCTGCAATTTTAGCTCAAGAACCTCAGCAAGAAGCCTCAAAAAAATGGTGTAGGGAGTATAGGTAGGGTGTATATAGGTTGCAAGATATATATATATATATATAGAGAGAGAGAGAGAGAGAGAGAGATTTTCAAGAATTTGAGCTTTGATAATATTTTCTAACCTAAAAACATAAGGTATGGTCCTCCATATATAGAAAAACTAGTTGGCCTCTCAGAAATATCTCTATTGAGCCAGCTAGTATAGTGCATGCACATGGGGGGATAATTGGTAGCAAAATATCTGCCAGTCAAGAAACATGGCCGGCCGGCCAGGTGGCGGATAGCCGGCCAGGTGGCGGATAGCCGGCCACTAATTTTTGGCCAGCCGGCTAACACCTATGGGTGATCAGGCTGGGAAAAATCAGGTTTTAGTCCAAAGGTGGTGCAAGATTCTAGGCTCTAAAACTCAAGAACTGAGGCTTCTTGCTGAGAAAATCAAACATTTGTACAACGTCGTACTTTTTTATCGAGTGATCAACCTGAGGCACCCAAGTCTTAAAGGCGGTCAAAAATGGGGTGTCTACAGTTGCCCCTCTTTGACAAAACTCGAAGTCATGACATGACGTGAGTGAATGTCAAAGCCCAGAGATGACCCATTTGACACGGCCACAAGACTTGGGCAAGAAATCAAAATGCAAATGCAGTGGTTGAACTTGAAAGTTGCCTACGTATCCCTTTGCAAGGAATCAAGCCAGCATAGTTCCAGGGTAAGATGAAAATGATATGCAAAAGGGATGCATTTGAAAGTTGGACATATACGCTGTGCGAAGCCAGCTACTTTTAAAAAACTCATGATCATGCAAGACAATGCAATGAAACAATGCAACAAGTAATAACAAGATAACAACATTTGAATGAAAAGCTTAAATCAAACCAAAACTAATCAAGCCATGTCTCACATGGAAAGAAGTAAGCAAATAGCAATTCCAAACACGTCTCACATGAAAGAAGGATGGGAGATTCAAACCAAACTACGTCTCACATAGAAAGGATGTGAGAAAATGCAAGCCAAACTATGTCTCACACAGAGAGGGTCAAAGATGCAAACCAAGTTACTCTCACGTAGAAAGGATGAAAAGGTCTAAGCCAAACTGTAGGGGAAAGATACAAACCAAACTACTCCCACGTCGAAATGATGAAAAGCTCCATGCCAAATTGCGTCTCATGTAAAGAGGGTGGAGAATACAAGCCAAAATACGTCTCACGTAGAGAGGGGGAAAGCTCCATGCCAAACTACGTCTCATGCAGAGAGGATGGAGGATGCAAGCCAAACTATGTCTCACGTAGAGAGGGGAAAAGCTCCATGCCAAACTACGTCTCACCCAGAGATGGTAGAGGGTGCAAGCCAAACTACGTCTTACGCAGAGAGATGAAAAGCTCCATTCCAAACTACGACTCACACAGAGAGGGTGGAGGGTGCAAGCCAAACTCACGTAGAGAGGGGAAAAGCTCTAAAGAGTATGATGCATGTGGGCACAACATAATGCGACATAATTGATACGATATGATGTGATATAATGCAATAGGTAACAGAATTGAAAAAGCTAAACAAAAGTGGCATTGAAAACACCTCACAAATATCTCCGACTTCCTGCTCGGAGGTTCTTATATGCTTAAAAAAGGATACAACTTGCTCAAACTTGCAGATGGGGCATTTCCTTCTTTGGAGACATGACAGGTTTTGAAGCAGTGCATTCGAAATCTCATTTCAGACTATTTTGTAAGCAAAACAAACCCGATTTCTACAATTCTTCACTTTAGGATAAATACAGGACTCTCCATATATAGAAAAGAAAGGCCTTAGTAAAAACCAAGTTTGGACCAGTTGCAGAACCGGTCGGCCACAAAAAGGGAACGACCGGCCACTAACCAGCCGACCGTCCATGTGTAGACACCCTATTTTTGACCGCCCGCAAGACTTGGGCACTTCATTTTGAGAGCACTCGATGATGAACGTTACGTTGTCAATTGTTTGAATTCTCAACAAAGGAATCCAGTTTTTAGCTCTAAAGAAATCTTAACCTTCCATACCTAAGCTATTTCTATACCTCTATACCACAAAAATCCATCATTTGGCACTGTGCCAACCTACATTGAGCCTGCAATAGAGGAACAGAGGAGCCACATTGGGGCCCAGCCGTGCCTTATTTGGGGCCGAATGTGCCTTTTGGGCAATAAACACTGTTCTGGGTAGGAATCAGCCAGCTGTCTATTTTTTAAAGAATAAATGCATGCTCTACTATGCAATATGACTAATGCAATGCACACATTATGTAAATAATAAGTTCGGCTACTAGCATGGCATGTGATTCAATTCAAGACATGTGACAAATCTCATATTCGACTAAGGAAGTTGAATTTGACATTGGTTAGTATGATGAGCCGAAACCTTACACATGCAAGATGAATGTATGTAAATCATGGAAATTGCTAAGGAAACATGATGCTCTATGCTGCCATTATAAGCGAGTAAATAAAAAGGAGAAAGAAATGGGGGTTGGAAGACATGCATAATTATTACATATTTTGTTCTCGGGCAAGAGGGTCTGAATCAATGTCCAACTTGAAACTAGCTATTATAACACCAAACGGATGAATTAGCTAAACTAGCTACTTATTACAAATTCAAATGAATACTAAACAAATAACTAGCTATCTAATTTATTATAACAAAGACATTATAACAATAATAATTACAACAATATAGTAAACAACAATAATTACAGCAACAATATGAACCATAATTACAACATTAATATGGACCACAACAATAAGAATGCATAAAGATTGTATGCGCGTTGATGAAGATGGTTTTCAAAAGCTGCACTATCTGCCTTCTGGGAATCTGCTCTATTTCACCCTTAGACACTGCCCTCTATTTCTGCCAAAAGTACTCTGCTGACCAAACATTGGAGCTCGACCAACCCCTAATGAGGCCTGGCTGGGTCCAAACAAGTCCGGTCGTGCCTATTTTCTGGCAGAAAAAATGTTTTCGTGTTCTGAGGTGAAAACAGTGCAAATAGAGCAGCTTTAGACCACGTTTGTCCCTTTTGCTCTTCTCTATCATGGAGAAACTCAAGGGAAGAAAAGATTCGATTCTGAAACCATCAATAGGGGCAAGTTGATTGCTTGATCATTTCAAACACGTTTGGACAAAAAATTAATGAATGCAATGAAAGACACACCACCCCTCCCTTCTCTCATGAAGTTATCTCAAAGAGGCAGGTAGACACGCCTCAAGGTTCATCAAAATATCATGAATTGATATGTGATGACTCTTGATGCGATGGACTCAGCATAACATCTAGCTGAATCCAACCAATTTTATTAATCTTCCTTATGTTGGTTTAGTCAATTTTAAGCTGATTTTATCTTACATTTCCATTCTTTAATCATGTAGTCCAATAATGAGAATTAAGTCCACTAAAAGGAGGGAAGTGTCAAACAAGAAGTTGTTCTTAACATGAGAAAGATGTGATGCATTGTTAATGAACCTCTGAAGAGATTAAACCATCAAACATGGAAGGGTCTCTTTCACATGCCTTAAACAACACTTGTTTGAAACGACTCTCAAACAAAGAAAACAAACAAAGGAGGGAGCGTGCAAAGATGATTATGCGAAGTTGATTATTACAAAAGTGAGACTCTTTACATGAAAGCTAGGCAAAGAAAGCTATCAACTCGAATGACTCGGTGTCTAAGGTCTAAACAACCGAAACCATGAGGACTTACAACACAACAAGCAAAGTATTCAAAGCATAAAATATCTAAATCAATTAAAACAGCCTTAAAAATCCCCTAACATGTAAAAAAATAGTAGCTAAAACCATGTTAAAAGAGCACAAAACATAGCTAAAAACAAGGAGATACAAAACTAGTAAGTAGGACTAAGGTTGGGTGGCTAACCCCTCCACTTTTTGGACTTCTAAACCATTTTTTCCAGCCCTTTTAAACTCTAAAAATCAGTTTTTAATCCCAGAAAATAGTGGTAACACAAAGGGGACGAGCTATGAAATAAGGTGCAAGAAAGGGTGTTAAACCTCTCTACCCTTGGTAGCCCTTTAACCCTAAGTCTTAACACTTGAAATGGATCCAAAATAGCAAGAAAACAAAAGAAAAAAGATAGAAAAGGATTGGAATGAAAGAAAGGAAAAAGGTGGCAAGCTTATACCTCTTGAAGAGAGCAAACTTTGGTTGTAAACTAAACTTGATTCTAGAGCACTCTCAAGGTTGAATTATGATTCTCAAGACTCAACCAAGGCTCCATGGTTTAGTTCTAAGGGTGTATATGATGTATAGATATAGTTCAAGGATGATACAACAACATAAAGTTAGCTTGCTAAGGAAAAAGGAGCTCTCAAAGATCTTTTACACTCTTGGAAATTTTTCTAACCCTCAAAACAGAGATATCAGGTCGTATTCATAGAATTTGAGCCAAACTGTTGTGAATTGGGCCGGAGTGCTGTCCAATTTTTTATCATTGTTTTTCTTTTCTTTCTTTTCCTAGGTAGTTTACCATTGTAGCTTCAGAAAGACCCAATATTCCCCAAGTTGTGTGGACTCGTTTTAGCAGGCTTTGTAGCAGGCTTTGCAAAACTCAAGACCTTGTTGGTGGTTAGCCAGTGTTAGTCTCTTTTCCACCGGTTACTCGACGAAGAAGGAACAGGTAGTTAGCAGCACCAGCACTGAGCACTCAGCAAACACTTGTCCATTCCCACCCATTCAGTTCACTAGCACCTAACTCACTGTAGACTGCCCGAACTCTCTCCGCACACCCCCTTTTTTGGAGAGGGCGCAGATTGGGTTCTAGCTACTACAGTTCGGACTCCTGTCATCGTTCTGAATCTAATCTCACATAGTGCAATGTAAGATTGATAAATCACCAAAGAGTCCAAATTTGGCAAATCGTTTTGGAAAATCGATTTTAATCAAAAAGTGCCAAACATGGACTGCTTTGCCAGATTTCAGAGTCGCCACCTAAATATTTTATTTTGAGAAATTTAGGAAACCCTGACTCGTGCCTAAGGCCACGTGTCCGTCATCATCAAAGTTGCCTCGGCTCGAGAACTTGGGTACAAGAGGGGAAGGTCCTAAAATGAGCACCCTCGCTCGCCCGATCAAAGATCGACCTCTACTAAACATGATATGTTGTTTTTGAAGACACGTGTTCTTGTTTGATTATTAGCTAACTTCCTATGTGATGCGCACAACACACAAGTATAGACTAAATCGCTCGATTTGGAACAAAACATCTCATTTGTTTTTTGAAAATGGTTTGAAGATGCTACTCGCAAGTGGGCTAAAATGCGGATTTGCCACCAAACAAGGTGGGCTTAAAGCATGATGATTTACCACTCCAAGTGGGCTTAAAACTCACATTTTGATGAATTGTTCCAATTCAAGTAACAAAGCCTTCATCCACAGGCATTCATGCAGTTAATCATTTAAGCACATAACCTCATGGCAAGCATACCCGGGGTTAATCAGTTAATCATTTAAGCACATAACAAAGCCTTCCCAGAGCCTTGGTTTGACTAGGAAACAAAGAAAAAATACCCGGGGTTTGAGATCTTCTTCGGGCACCAGTTACCAAAAAAGAAAGATGAACAGATGGACCTGAGCATCAATATAGATCAAGGCAAGACTATAAGCTTGGACATTGAAGAAAAAGAGTTATTAGGGAAAGCGCTGGCTGACCTACTAGCGAGTTCTAATGCTAGAACTGAGCCCGCCAACTTGGGGGATAGTGTTACTATCTCAATGACCGAGACAAACCAGCAACAGATTTCTCCAATCTTATCGTAGATGCATATGAGGCTCTACGCCTAGTCTGACAATTTGGGAAGGGCACCATCAGCAGTTCTGAATCAAATATTGGGTCCGAATCTAATTCCACTGAGTCTGCGGGGTCAGGGTCGGGGTTGGATTCGAGTTCTTCTGAGTCTAGTACTTCGGGGAGGTAACCTGGATACCAAAGTTCTGTCTAGGTCTTTATTTAGCTTTTCTTTTGAGTCAACTGTAGCCGAAGACCCAGACTTTTTGAATGGGAATGCCATAGATTTCACTTACTTCTCTGTCACGATCCCATTTCGCCCCTGGTAGAATGGTGCCGTGATGGCCAGTAATCCGAGATTACCAAGGGCCAACTTACAAAGATTCACACACAATCAGAGTATACATATGGGGCTTACATGTGCAGAAGCAATATATTTAAATCTAATTAGTCCATAAGAGCTGTGCATAGATCAAATGAAATGACATACATCTTAACATGGTTTACAACTTGGATACAAATAAAATAAAGTACATATTACATCTTGATCAAAAGGCTTCTTAAGCCGACATATACAAAAGACATGTAATACAAAGCTAAGAAGCATAATCTTCAAGATGCTAGCAAAAACATAGATCCTAAAACATCTTACAAAACACATCTAGGCGTCACCGCCTTCTTGCTCGTCACCTACATATATATAAGGAGAGGGTGAGCTTGGATACTCAGTGAATGATATTAGTAATAGAGGTTTAAATGAATGATATCCAAGATCTTTATTAAATCGATACATATCATAGTTGTACAAAATCAAGGGATAAACCAAGTTCATCTATCAAGCCTTTCAAAGCTTCAAGAGATGCTTACTAGCATCAATATAATACAAGGGATGACATTCCTGACAAAACAAGGGAATAATCGAGCCGAAATCGATTAGGCAAACCCACCCGCACAAGGCCGTTGGTGGCATGGGAGATATCTCAAACAAGGGTACTAGTTGCATTATAATCCCCTAGCACTAAGGACTTTCCAAGAATGTCATCAAAACAAACATAATACTTGATACAAAAATTAGAGGACAATCATTCATGCTTGATCAAATACTTTTCCAAAACGAAGCAATGCTTTATCAAAACTTTATAACATAGCTTTATTAAAAATACCACTCACAAAGCTCTTCAGGTGTGGGGAGTAAAGCAAGGATCCAAGGCCTACAAGTACATAATAAAACTCTATTGAATGCATTCTAAGAAAATAAGAAGAGATGCTCAAAGATGGATATGAAATGCATCCCTAGAATAAACTTTACATAAGTGCAAATGATCCCGTTATTTCTTTCAAAACTAAGTCAAGACAAAGCAAAACATGTGCTGGGAGTTAAAACTCTGCTTTTCATCTCAGGAAAACATGCTGGGCACCATTCAGGTCTTGGCCGAGGTCCCACGCCTCTGAGCCGAGGTGTGATCCCGATGACCACATCTAGGGAAATGAAGTCTGGAAAATCTGGGCTCCCTTTTGAAGAACATGAACACGAAAAACATGAAGAACATGAATGCTAGATTCATAGCTTTTATTCCAAAATCTGAGACTTCATGAGATGAGTTCGAAAACATGGACCTGGGTATCCATACTTGAAGATTTCATGAAAACAAACACAAAAACATGGATCTTGATACAAACTTTCGGATGAAAATATGGTTTTATTTCAAGAACGCAAGAACATCATTTCCTCTCTCTAAAACAAGCTTTAAATCAATGCATGGCTCATGAATCATGCTAGATCATGCAATGTGATCCGATCAACATAAAGAATAACAAGAGTAGATCAAGAATCTAACCTCAAAGCGCGAATCTAACGGTTCAAACTCTAACGATCGAGCTTAGAATCTAGCTCTCTCACTCTAAGAACTTCTCTTCCTCTTCCTAGAGCTTCTCTCTCCTCAAAGGCAAGGATAAAATGATATGTTTCTCAGCTAGTACCTGACTTGACCCTCTGCTGGGACACATGGCACTACCGGATTGGGTCTCTTCAAAAAGTGACTGAATGACAAGACAAAAGTATGACAAAGTGTGTATAACAAGTAAGGTGGCATGGCCACTCTGGCAGGTAATGATCTCGGGTTAGAACATCAGTGTCGGCAAAAGGGTCTCAATGATCTCAACTAAAAAGGACAACACTTGGCCTAGCTGTGCCACACCTTGGCCTAGATGTGCCATACCTCGGTCTAGGTCATACCAGTCCAGGAACAAAATCACTAGGTGCAAGGATCAAAGATCTAGAACGCCTAGATGATAACATCTCGGCCCAGATGATACACACCTCGGCCTAGATGATGACATCTCGGCCAAGATGCCAGGGTGAAGGTGGAGGTCAACCAAAGTGGTTCCAAGATGGTCCTAGGTGTAAAAGGTTCAAGGGTGTGACCTAGGCTTAAGATGACCTCAGCTCTACACACCAAGCAAGGAACAAAGCATGCAAGCAACACTTAGACAAAACAAATCAAGGTCTGCAAATAGAACTTAACAAGACAAAATCATGTAAAATGCATGCAAGCATGACTAGGACAAAGTGAGGGTTGTTACATTCTCTGTGCCTTTGGTTTGTTGTACTGATTTTGATTTTCAAAATTTTGACTTAAATGAAGAGGAAGAAATTCCTTGGGCTTTAAAAAATTTGGTTGATCATGAGGAGGAGAGACGTGTTAAGCCCTACATAGATGAAATCATTGCGATTAATGTGGGTACTGAGGAGGATCCCTGCTCGGTCCAGATCGGGTCCAGGTTGTCTTTGGTGGAACATGAGTGTTTAATCGATTTATTAAGAGATTTCAAAGATGTTTTCGCGTGGTCCTATGAAGATATGCCTGAAATCAATCCTGAGATTGTATAGCACTGGATCCCTCTTGACCCTGAGGCCCAACCAATCAAACAAAAACTACGTAGAGTTCGCCTGGATTGGGCGTTATAGATTAAAGAAGAGGTCACCAAATAGATTAAGGAAGGCTTCTTGATGGTATATGAGTACCCAACTTGGCTAGCTAATACTGTTTCGATTCTGAAGACGGATGGTAGAATCAGGGTTTGTGTCAACTTCCAAGATCTAAACAGATCTAGTCCAAATGATGACTTTCCACTGTCGCACATCGATGAGTTAGTGGATTTCACTACAGGCCATGCGTTGCTTCCGTTTGTGGATGGATTTTTCGGGTATAATCAGATTCTAATGGCACCGGAGGACAGAGAAAAGACTACTTTCACTATGCCGTGGGATATCTACTGCTACCGAGTCATGCGTTTTGGGTGGAAAAATGCTAAGGCTACTTATCAGAGGGTTGCAACCGCGATCTTACACGACATGATCCACAAAGAAGTTGAGGTTTATATGGATGACATGATTGTCAAGTCCGAAGATCGAAAAGGCCACTACACTGCACTGGAGAAATTTTTTAACGGATTAGAGAGTACAGACTTAGGTTGAATCCGCAGAAATGTATCTTTGGGGTGACTGCAGGGAAAATGTTGGGATTTCTGATCATACAAAGGGAAATTGAAGTAGATCCTTTCAAAATCAAGGCCATCTTAGAAATGCCATCACCGAGGACTAAAAAGGAGCTGTGCGGCTTTCTGGGTACAGTGCAATTCATAAGACGATTTATTTTGAAATTTACCTTGACTTGTGAACCACTATTTGGTCTGTTGAAGAAAGGGAAGAAGTTCCAATGGGATGACCACTATCAGTTTGCCTTTGAGTAGGTCAAACAGTATTTTCAGAATTCACCTGTGTTGTCACCACCCAAACTGGGGAAGCCGCTAATCTTGTACCTGTTGGTGACAAATTCAACCATGGGATGCATACTAGCTAAAGAATCAGAAGCTAAGGTGGAAAAGGCCATATACTATTTGAGTAAAAAGATACTACACTATGAGACCTGCTACACTCCCCTAGATAAAGCCTGCTTAGCCTTGGTATGGGCTACAAGAAAGTTGAGGCACTACTTGTTAGTTCACTCTATAATCCTCGTTTCAAGATTTGATCATATCAAATATCTATTTGGGAAACCAGGGGTTACGGGTAGGCTAGCTCGTTGGTTGCTTCTCCTCTCTGAATTTGATCTCAAGTATGTTACGCGCAAATCAGTTAAAGGGAGAGCTGTAGCGGAATTCCTAGCAGACCACCCAATAGAATGAGATCAGGCAGTATAGTATTTATTCCCAAATGAAGACATCCTGTAGATAGAAGACAAAACATGGACAATATACTTTGAAAAAATGTCTAATCAATATAGTTATGGGATAGGCGTATTGCTCATAGCACCCGATGATTCCCACATACCCTTAGCTTTCAAACTTCGTTTCAGAGTGTCTAACAACGAAGCAGAATATGAGGCGTGTATTGCTGGTTTAGAAGCTGCCCTAGAACTAAGGGCAATAAGGTTGGACATCATTGGAGACTCAAACCTAGTTGTTTCTCAAGCCAACGGGGATTTGAAGGTCAAAGAAGAAAACATGAAGGCTTATCATCAGGCCCTGGATGTTCTGATTCTGAGGTTTGAAAAACTGACGTTTACACATTTGCTGAGAGAGAACAACAAATTCATTGATGCATTGGTAACTCTATCTTCCATGGTAGACATTCCACTTGGAGTCAAGATGCGTCCGATTATTATTGAGCATAAATATACACCTACTTATTAGACCATTGCAATAGATGATGTTCAAGACAAGAACCCCTAGTATTACGACATTTGGAATTTTCTAGAGAAGGATACGTATCCACCATGGGCAAATGCCAAAGATAAACGGGGAATACGACGTCTGCCATCCAGTTCATCATCTGCTGGGGTAAGCTATACAAGAGAGGCCATCTGGGAATGCACAAGCTCTGTGTTGAAGAAGAAGAATCGAAGTGTCTCATGAAGGCCATCCACGGAGGAGAGTGTGGAACACACGTGAATGGTGTGATGCTAGCCCGAAAGATCCTCAGACAAGGCTATTATTGGTTAACTATGGAAATGGATTGTATTGTTTTTGTTCGGCGATGCCACAAATGTCAAGTCCATGCCAATCGCATGAACATACCGATGCCTAAGCTCTACAAGATGACTTCGCCATGGCCTTTCTCAGTCTGGGGAATTGATGTTATTAGGGCAGTTTTGCCGAAGGGCTCCAATGAACAAGAGTTCATCTTGGTAGTGATTGATTACTTTACTAAGTGGGTCTTAGTCTTATTCTGTGTTGAAGGCATCGCATGTGGCTAAGTTTATCAAGAACAACATCATCTGCAGGTACGGGGTGTGCCAAACGAGATCTTCTCAGACAATGGTTCACACTTCAAGAAAGATGTGGTAGATTTACTAGAAAAATATATGGCTTTTCACAAGTCATCAACGTATAGACCACATACTAATAGAGTTGTTGAGGCCACTAACAAGAATGTCAAGAATATCCTGCAGAAGATGGTTGAAACTTACAAGGATTGGCCGGATAAACTGCCGTTTGCACTTTGGGGCTACAGAACGTCAATTTGAACATCCATGGGGGCTACTCCGTATTCTCTAGTGTATAGGATGGAAGCTATTATGCCAATTGAAATTGAAGTATTATTGCTGCGAGTTATGGCTAAATGTCAGCGGTGGCGAATTGGCAACAGAGGAGGTTCGAAGAATTGATGTTGTTTGATGAGAAGAGGTTGAAGGCATTATATCATATCCAAGGGTATCAACGAAGAATTGCTAGAGCCTTTAACAAGAAGGTCAAGTCCAGAAATCTCATGGAAGGAGATATGGCGCTCAAAGATAATCGAGTTCTCATTCATGACCCTAGGGGCAGGTTCCAACCCAATCGGACCGGTCCCTACATCATCAAATCAATCTTGTTTGGAGGAGCGATTATTCTTATGGATTTAAATGGCCTGGAGTTCTGACAGCCGATCAATATGGACAAGTTGAAGAAATACTATCCCTAAGAGGCTTGCTAGGCCGAAAACCCAGAAGGGCGACCTAGGCAAAAGTTAGAGCATGAAAAATTAGAAATAAAGAAAAACTGAGCTTGCAAGGTCGAAAGCCCGAAAGGGCGACTTTGGCAAAAGTGAGAGCACAAAAGAAGAGTGTTAATACTCAAGTGAACCTGAACCTAAACTGAACTACGTAAGGCCTGATTCCCAACTTTGTGATACGTAGGCAACTTCAACCCGAAGTTCATCCATAACCATCTCCAACTCAACTATCCTATTTATTTGTTTGATCGGGCCATTTTTCTCCATTATCTGTTCTCTGGATTGTGTTTCCTCTGTTTGGTGGAAAAGGCCAGTTGTAATATGAAGCGGTGATGGTGAATCCGGTTATAAGCAGTTATGATCTCCTGATTTGGGGTTGTACATCTTGAGGATTGATTCCATATGTGTCAGGTAGTGACTGTTTTCGAAAATCATTTTCAATAGTTTTAATGAATTGATTTTCTCTCAAAATTTTACCATTTTTCAACTTGGACCATTTTAGATCAAAAGGAAAAATTTTCAATGCTTACAACTTTAATTAAATCGATTTCAACATGAATACATTCTCTAACTCTTGATTAAATCAAAGTTGCTTTTACATCATAAAAAATTGAAAAGAAAAGGTAAAGCAATAAAACTAGGGGCACAGATAAGTCAAGTGGTCCTTTGACTTCTACTCGCACTTGTGGACGTCTCTGCAGCCAAAGATAGCCCAATTTGTTCCTTATCCTCAAGCCAAGCAAAGCACTTGCTGGAAAGGGTGTAACTAAAGCCAACAGTAGGGACCAAGAGCTCTCTCGTCCTCTAAGCAATGAGGTACCGAGTCAGGTTTGAAGCACAAATTGGAAATGGAGCTGAGTATTCTATCCCCTCTTCTGGGCAGGTCTGATCATGTCCAAACTGTCGTCTGAACCAAAAATGGAAATATAACACGCAGTGTGTAAGTCCAATCAACTATATGCCTGGCTATCGAGACATGTTGTAGTTCATCTCAGTCAAATTAAGCTAGGGGCAATGCCAAGCTATGTCAGCCGTAGATTTGCTACACATCCAATCATATCACCATCTCTCTAAGGGAAAGTCCACTAGCCATTGGCGGTAGAATTAAGCTCGGGCTGAATACTCGGGGCAAGGGTCCATCACCTTAAGCTTATCCATTAGCCACACCTAGGAAGGGATGAAAAATAAGAGAGATTAAAGAATAGAGAGGTGTACGTTGGAAGAAAAGTGAGAAAAGGGCTTTAAGAGAAAAAATAAAGAGTGAGTGTTGTGTGGTGCGAGAAATCATAAATAAGAAATGGTGGGAAACAATACCTGAAGAAGCAGTGGGCTCATTGCAAATCGAGTAGTCTTTCGCCGATGGAAAGTGTCTAAACCCATTAGGGTCTTAACTAGTGCCAAACCCATGCAACTCTTGCCCTCTTTCAGACATTAGGCTACTTTGATTAACCAGATGCTGGCTCCACCGTAACTAGGGGCATGTAGGAAGTGTGTGAGTAAGCATAAACAGAGGGCATGTTGGCAGTAGCCTTGCCAGAGAAGGTCATTCTTGTCTCTAATATCGAAAAATCGATGAATCAAGTCGGGTATGTCTAACTCCACGTCATGAGCGAAAGAGCGAGCCTCATGCGAAGTAAGTCCACACATCAGCCCAAGAGCTTGTACCTAGCCAAAATGGGGTTGAGGCATAATTTTCACATCACGCCAAGACTCCATCAATGCTTGAAATTTTTCCAAAGTAAGGCATATATCTTGTGCTTGGAAGAAAAACTTGTGTGTAACCGGGTGTAAACACCCCATTTTTGACCATCCTCAAGACTTAGACGTCATCGTTTGAACACCCGGTGATTGTGCTCGTTCGTGTTCATTTTGAGTCTCTGAAGGTCTTGGCTGAACGTCTTGCCTTGGAGCCTCTCAACTTGTCTGTTTTGTGCTTGGTTGTGGACCAAGAGCTTGTTGCTTTGAATCTGGAGGAGATGATGGCTTGTCGGCCATCCCCAGTGTCCATTGGCCGTGGCTTGTGCCTGCCGACAATCAGTGGCAGCCGATCAGCCACACTGATGGCCAACGACCATTTTTCTCCTTTTTCAGATATTTTACGTGCCAGCTGTTGATCACTGAGTGTATCCTCCATACACGTGTATGGAAGGATGAAGCCAAGCTTTTGGCTTGTTTTTCTATATAAGGGCAGGTCTCACCCCCATTTTGAGGGTTCAAAAAATTTGTGAGCAAAATTTCATTCTGTCTCTCTAGAATTCTCTCTCTCTCTTCCTATTTAGTGCTTGAAAGTGAGTTTTCTTTACATATTTGCATACAACCCCTTAACCAAATTAGACTAACTTGGAGCTGAGGTTCTTGGTGGTCTTATTTGAGTTCTCAAAGTTGGTTTTGGCTCAGAAATTGTGTTGTTTGTTGCTGTGCTTCAAGGGTAAAGCCTTACCTTCTTTAAAGCTTTGTTTTAGTTGCTTGTTTGGTCACCTTTGCATGCTAGTTTTAGGCTAGTTTTAACTTCTACAAAACTCTATTTTTAAGGTTTTAAAATGGTGGTTTGAACCCTGTTTAGTTAGAGGGTGGTTTCCTCCCTTTGCTTTTTGGCTTGTAAAGCCTTTTGAACCATGTTTCAAAGCTTTTGAAACCCCCTTGTTTTGGCCTTTTAACCACTGGATTCTAGAGGAACTTCAGTGGTAAAAAGTTGGTTTTGAGGTCCAAAAGAGGAGGGGGTGGCCTCCCCTCGCTGTGTCTTGTTTGCATGTGTAGTTGGCCTAGCATGTGAGCATGTTTTTCTATCTCCTTATGACTTGATCTCAACATGTTTTAGTCACTGATTTAGCATGCTTTAACTCTGTTTTGGGTGGTCTTGGTCATATGACTCGCGCTTTGTATAGCTATAGTGTAATAGGCCTTCACTAGCTTTGCGTTTTAAGGCCTCTAACATGCTTTGCTTGAGTTGATTGCATGCTATGGCATTGTTTTGCATGTGTTTTCAGTGCATATATCACTGTCATACTCCCACATATATCACTCCTTCATGGCTTTTGAGAGTTGTGTTGTGTGTCTTGTTTGTGAGCCAACAAGTGAGCATGCTTTCCTTGCCATTTATGCTTCCATTTCAGCATGTTTTAGTCATTGTTTTGAGATCATTTAGCTCTATCCAGAGCTGATTCGGTCATTTAAGTTTGGTATTGCATACCTCTAGTGTAATGCTCTTCACTAGTTTAATGTTTTTGGCTTTTGAACATGTCTTGTGTGTGTTGCTTGCATGGTTTAGTGTCTTTAGCATGCCATATCAGCACTGAAAGTATGCAACCTTCCTCTATTCTTCACTTTTAAATTTTCTTTTGAAAGTGGTCTTGAGCCCCTTGTTGGTTTGAGCATGAAATTGAGGCACTCATGCCTAATGGTTTTAATCGTCGCTTGAGGGTTTCTACTAACCAATAGTATAAGACCTCCTTCATGCTCAAGGCACTTGTGCCTTAGGCCATCTTTCCAATTAGAGGACTTTCACACTGGACTTAACCGGTTAAATGACTAATTGGTAAGATAAAATGTGTAAACAAAATGAGCAAAGTAAAACATGAACAAGATAAGCATTCATGTTGCATTGCATGTGTTTGGATCGAACGTTAATCCAAACACAAGAAGTGTGGGATGTTTCATACTCAAAGTGATGAAACGTGTCACATTTCTTGGTCGTCGTCACCATTGATCATGCATGATAGGGTGGTGGCACTTTGAGTCTTATGTGCGCATTCACTAAGCTTGTACAAGCTTGGTTCTTGGCCATCATGCATGAAAATGCTTGATTGGTGGCTTGAGAGCCAAGTGCCATACTCCTTTGAGCTTAAGACATAATAAGGAGGTGGTAGTACACACATTTCTTCAAGAATACACTGCTTTGCCTTTGTTTGCTCTCCGTTGCAGCAAAAAAAGAGAATTCCAGGGAAAGGGTGGCCGACCAGCCACTGGTGGTGGCCGACAGCCACAAATAGTGGCCAACCGACCAATGGCAGTGGCCGACAGCCACCTATGGTAGCCGATCGGCCACCAGTTAAAGAGTTGTTCAAAGTGTTCCTGTTTTAGAGCAAAGGCAATCTGTTAATTGGTGTAAGGTTCAGAGATCAAAGCAAAGTGCAAACAGAGGCATCCAAAGGCAAGGCAGTGGATTTTCGGGAGGAAGCCGAACGAGCATGCATGTCTCCCTCGCCCGCGAGGCCACTTTATTGTTTTATTAGCTAGTTGTAATTGATTATTACTTGTGTTGTAATTAATCATTCAATTTGTTTTGTAATATTTTAATTAGCTTAGCATAGCCAGTTGTTCAATTCGGTTTGTAATAATTAATTAGCTAAGTTAGTTAATTAGTTGTTTTGTAATAATTAGCTTAGCTTAGTGTAGCTTAGCTTATTTATTCGGACCCTCCTCCGAGAGGGCACAATGTTGTAATAAGCGTGCGTGTGTGTGCATGTCTTCCAACCCCGCGTCTTTCTCCCTTTTATTTATCCGCTTTCGATGGTTAGATTAGGGCACGCTTCAATTAGCATACCTTATGACTTGCAAGCGTGCATCATTCATTTGTCTTGCATGCACCGAGGCTCGACGCATCATTCAAACTGCATTGTTATTTCAATACTTATTTGAATACGTGTTTCAAAACATGTTATCAAATTGTTGCATTCATATGCCATATTCGATAGCCGAGCCTATTTAGTTGCATTATTGCATGTATTGCATTAGGCATCTCGTATAGTTAGGATCATGCATGATTTCTAACTAGTTTTTGTTTTGGCTCGGAGTACACTGTAAGTTTTACGCTTTAGCATACTTGCATGAGTGTGAGTGTTGCCATGATAGCATGCTTGCCATGAGGCTATTTGCTTAAGTGCTAAACTGCATGAATGCCTGTGGATGATGCCTTTGTTGCTTGAATTGGGACAATTCATCAAATGGGAGTTTTAAGCCCACTTTGCGAAGTGGCAAATCATCATGCTTTAAGCCCACTTGAGGGTGGCAAATCCGCGTTTTAGCCCACTTGAGGGTGGCATTTTCAAACCATTTTCGAAAACAAACATGAGTTGATCTGTTCCAATTCTCGCGATCTTACTCTATACTTATATGCTGTGCACATCACATAGTAAAGTTAGCTAATAACCGGGCAAGAACACATGAGGTTTATAAAACAACATATCATGTTAGCAGAGGCCGATCCTTTGATCAGGCGATCGGGGGTGCTCATTTCAGGACCTTCCCCTCTCGTACCCAAGTTCCCGAGCCGAGGCAACTTTGGTGATGACAAACACGTGGCCTTTGGCACGAGTCAGGGTTTCCTAAATTTTCCAGAAATAAAACATTTAGGTGGCGACTCTGTAATCTGGCAAAAAAGTGCAGTTTTGGCATTATTTGATCTAAAATCAATTTTCCAAAATGATTTGCCAGATTGGGCTCTTTGATGTTTATTAGTCTCACATTGCACTTTGTGAGATTAGATATAGAACCGTGACAGGAGTCTGAACTGTAAGACCAATTCACGCCTCTCTGAAAGGGGGGCGCGCGAAGAAAGTTGAGTCTGCACCGAGTTCCAACATCGAATCGCGACATGGAAGAATGGAAAACAAAGTGAAGTACGACTCAAAGGAAAAAGAGCGTTTATGCCGAAACTGCAAAAATTCACCTTTTCTAAGCAGTCCAAAGTGGTTATCCAATGTTAAAGCCCATTGTTGAGTAGAATCTCTATCTTGAGAGAAAAATATCAAAGACTTGTTATTCTTCCAGAAAAACAGCATGAGAGAAACTTTCATAAAGTTTGGGAAGAGGAAGTGCATGACAGTTGGATCACACTGACCGACCTCCTTTTTGGGTTCAGCTGTGCCTTATTGGGGCTTGGCCGTGCCTATTTGGACTAGGCTGGGTCTAAGTGATGGGGGCAGAGTAGTTACAGAGGAAGGCAGGTTTTGCCTCGATTCATTATGGCTGCTGTATTTTGAGTCTTGGTTTGTTTGCATCAAGTGTTTTTTAGCATTTTTAGGTTGTTTTCATTTTGTTTTTCTATTATCGAGTTGTATTTTACATTTTGTCCGGTTGTAGGTTATTATCCGATTCAAGAATAAATTCAAGAGCAAGCATTCACAGTTCTAAAGTATTGTGCAAGATTATCATGCAAGCGTTATGTCATCCATTACATGTTATTCAAAGAAGAAGTCATCCAAAGTTTTCTTTTCATAAACTGGTAAGTAAAAATCAACCCATCCTTGCCCTTTTCCTCCTTGGCTAGAGATGAGGCACATCGTTATCATCACTAGGGCTGTTGGATTGGATGTCGACCTCATCCTCCTCATCCTCAGGGGTCGTGTACTCATCAAAAGTGGCCTCAGAAGAAGGTGAGCCCTGTCTCACTCTGCCTCTCCCTCGATCAGCCCATCATCTACCTCTTACGAGACGATGTCTCTTTCATCCCTTCCCAGCTGGAGGAGGTCCTGCGAGAGTGGCTAGTGCTGGCTCAAGATGAAAAGAGTACATATATCAGAAAGGACTAATAGAATTGTGGGTAAGATTGTAACAATAGTAGACTATGGACAAAAAGTACCTCAATCCCGTGAGCGACCAAAGCAGTCTGTCTCCTCCGCACCATCAAAAGCAGTCGGTCAACTATCCGGAGTAGATCATTAACGTACTCCACAGGCACCTATAAAAGAGGGAGAACTTGAGAATATGGAACAAAGCAGTAAAGCACAATGGGTAGAAATGTGGAGAAGTGTGTGCCTGTTCGACGTTGGGAGCACCACCAACCTGCGATCCCTCTCCTCCATATGCTTAAGAGGAATCTGCTCGATCACTCTGTCTGGTAGCATGTATACGACCTTGGTAGGAATTACAGGAAGCCCAGGAACGGGAGTGGCAACGAAAACACCTCAAGTAGCGACAACAACGGACTTAGGAAGTGCACAGACTACACCCCTTGTAATAGGGGCCATCACCCTAATCTATAAGAAAGCAATGAAGTTACCAGCCCCGTGGTACCAATCACTGTCCTCTCCTTGCATAAGGTGATCAATCAGGGGCCCGTCAGGGAGATCGTCAGCTATCTTCATACCTAAATAGGGGATGTGGAACGTCAGGATCAGCTCGACCATGAGCCTGGCGAATGAATCGCTCCCCCAAATGATATGCCCATCCGAAGGGGCCCTTGAATAAAATTCGCATGGTTGAGCCCTCTCATGCTGCAATATAGGTTGTCCTCAATGCCTGAGAAATGCCCGCCTGGGGATACCAGTCAATCTGCGAATAAAAGATGGAAGTCAAGTGTCAGAAATCAAAGCTTAAACAGTATTGAAGCAGCAATATGGAAACAATAGAAGTAGTAAAAGATAAAGACTAGTGTCAGATTTTGTTACACTCTCTGCGGTGACGGTGTCAAAGAAGGACGAAAGTAGGTGAAGTCACGGTCTACGCGCTAGCACCGCTCGAATCGGGAGTTGTAGTACCGAGAGTGGGGTACAAACAACTCAATCGGACTCATTGGGACTGGGGCAAGGAAAGTGAAATATGTGTAAACCCACAGCTACAAGAATAGGAAATGTAAGTGAACAAATTAAACAGATATAAGTAGTAAATGCCAAGCAAAACAGAAAAGGAAGTGTGAGATGTACCTCCCAACCTCTCCAGTAGCCGTCAAGTGAATCCGTCTTTCGGCAGGATATGGAGTTCATGTAATAGTACAGGGTGGTCAGGCCGGTGCCACCCCAATCATACTCCACCACCTGTGGTAGATGCACTAGCGCCCAAGATGTATAGCCCCATGGTATTTGCTCTGTTCGCAAACAGGGTAGTACTGAGGAAATACATGAGAAATCTGCGGGTGTACTGAGCGATCTCCTCAATGGTAACTGGCTAAAGGCTGGAGAAGTGGTCCAAGAACTAGCTGTAGTGCACCATCCCATGGTCGGCCGCGTCTGTGATCGCCCCGGGAAGATGGAGCTCTGCAGCTCTCTACTGTGTCATATCAGGATCGAACAGGATCAGGCTGCCAACCCCAACTAGCTGGCCGGTTAGCATCGAAAAGTCGTACAGGGTCAGTGTCAGCTCCCCAATCAATGAAAAGTGGAAAGAGTCGGTGGTGTCCCACCACCTCTCTACCGAGACCCGTATAGCAGTGGCTCGACCCTCATCTGTATAAGCCCTGAGCTGAAAAGCCCGAAGCTGGTGGCATCAACCAGTGCAAACCTCTGCAGGGACTTCTGTAGACATCCCCGAACGCCCCGGGAGGATGAGTCCCCGTTCTGTTCATATTGGGCTCACTACAGTTCGGACTCTCGAATTGTGACGGTTCTTAATCTGAACCAAAGAGTCCAAATTCGGCAAATCGTTTTGAGAAAAATAGATTTTTAGAAAAGAAGTACCAAACATGGACAGCTTTTCCAGATGCAAAGTCACCACCTAAATATTTTATTTTGGGAAATTTAGGAAACCTTGACTCGGTGCCAAAGGCCACGTGTCCGTCATTACCAAAGTTGCCTCGGCTCGGGAACTTGGGTACGATTGGGGAAGGTCTGCTATGAGCACCCCCTCTCGCCCGATCAAAGATCGGCCTCTACTAACCGTGATATCTTGTTTTGAACGCATTATGTGTTCCTATTCCGGTTATTAGCCTATAATTACTACGTTATGCGCACAGCAAACAAGTATAGACCAAATCGCCTAAATTGGAACAAAACATTTCATGTTTGTTTTGAAAATGGTTTACTACTCGCAAGTAGGCTAAAATCCGGATTTTGCCACCCTCAAGTGGGCTTTAGAAAAGATGGTTTTGCCACTATCTAGTGGGCTTAAAACTCACAGTTTTAGTGCATTATTCCAATTTAGGTAATTCAACCTCCATCCACAGGCACTCAAGCAGTTATATCATACAAGCAAGTAGCCTCGTGGTAAGCATGCTGTCATGTTAGCATTCACACTCATGCGAAATGTTAAAACATAAATG
The DNA here is from genome assembly GCF_004153795.1 of Camellia sinensis. Lineage (NCBI taxonomy): Eukaryota > Viridiplantae > Streptophyta > Magnoliopsida > Ericales > Theaceae > Camellia > Camellia sinensis. The sequence goes on along the minus strand of NW_021027820.1, from coordinate 681,069 downwards.
CTCACCTAGTACTCCGTGCCAAAACAATGAACTAGTTAGTAATCATATGCATGATCCTAGTTCATGTTAAGTGCTAATGCGACACATACAGAATGCAATTAGGATAGGCTCGGCTAATCCTAGGATGGCATGTGAAATGAAACCATTTGATGCACGTATTCAAGTTAGATTTGAAATACTTATGCAGTTAGCATGATGCGCCGAGCCCGGTGCATGCAATACTGATGAATGATGCACGCATGCATAGCATAAGGTTTGTTAAATCAAAGAAGTCCTAATACTAACCATCAAAGAAGGTAAGTAAAAGGGAGAAAGAAGTGGGGATTGGAAAACATGCACACACGCACCTACACTTATTACAAGTTCGCCCTCGCTCGGAGGGAGCAAAAGAATAATACAATTAATTAACCTACAAGCTAATTGATTATTATAGACAAATTAAACTAGTTAAGCAAATTAACTAATCTAATTAGACAGTAAAAGCAGCCTCGGGAAGAGGGCCCAATGCATGCGCGCTCGGTTTCGCTCGGAAACCCACCACCATGCACAAGTTGCCTCGGTTTCCACTGTTTTGCTCCTCTGAAAATGGCACAATTCTCAAGGAACACTCTCAGGACATTGTGGATCACCACCGGCTAAGATAAATCATCACTGGCCATAGCAAGATGGTCATCGACCATTTGTTGGGCTCTCGGCCATCCATATTTGGTCGGTCGGCAGTATAGATGGCCGGCCGGCCAAAGCTTCCTGCAGAATCCTGTTTCGACAGCAACAGAGGACAAAACAGGGCATGGCAATGCATTTCAAGCAAATGTGTGCACCAACACATCCCCTATCTTGTTTATGACTCAAAGGGACATGGTTCTCGATCCTCGGACCACCAATCGCGCATTTCAATGCGTGATGGCCCAAGAAACCAAGTATGCACTTTGATATCAAATGAAATGCAATGCATATAATAAAACAAAGAGGCCCAACCTCTATCACTTGATCAAGAGGGAAGGCATGCACGCCAATGCAATGCAACCTAGATATGTGGACTAAGTATGCAACATGAGCATAGGCACTAACAATGCACAATGCATATTAGGCATACAACCTATGCAAGCAAGCATGCAAGGTATGAGGCATCAATGATAATCAACAATCATACAAGATACAATGTGGATGTTCAAGCATGTAACCACACACAAGTATGCAACAACACACAAGGTGAGCATGCATCAACATGCAAGGGGTGGTCTTAAACTGATTTGGACAGCCTTATACTAGGCCCAAAACATTGGCCAAATGCTAAGAGAATGATAACCAAATAACATGCAAGCATGCAAGCACACAAGGACCGACACTTAGGCATTGAAGAGCAACTCTCAAGCACACTTAGGAGGATGCAAACATGGACATATAGCATGCACATTAAGCTTTAAAAATCATGTTAAGAATGGTGCCAAACCAAGTAAACAAGATAGACATGGCATGCAAAAAAAACCCAAAATCCAAGACAAGCCAAAGGGCTTAAATCTTGATCGTGTGACATATGAAGCCAATGATCAAAATGAATCAAATCAGTCCCAAATCATGTTAAGGCAAGCCCCAAAAACCACTTAGATGGCATCTAAATGATTTACACATGGAGGCATGCACAAGTGCTTAAACATGGAGTGTACAACACAACCTCTTAAAGCATCAAAGGAGCATTAAATGCAAGCATGCGAGCATGTTAAGTGGACTGAAATGACATGATAAGTGGTGCTAAACCACTAAAAATGATGCAAGTAATGCATGCTCATGGTTCATACACTTAAAGCCAACAAGCTAAAATGCAAATGGGCTATACGAAGCATGGCAAGCATGGCTAAGACAACCTACATCAGACCATAAGCATGGCAAAACAAGCCTAAAAGCTTCACAAAGCTTGGCCAAAACAAGCGAGCATGGTGATCTACATGCTAAGTACATGTTAAGGCAAAATGATGGCATTACAAGACATGTATGCAAGGCATGCAAGGTGTGTTTAAACCAACATGAAACAGAGGTAATATATGGCAAAATATTACCAAATAACAGTTAAGGCATGGCCAACATGGACCTAAACTAGGTGCTCACACATGAGGCAAAAATGACCCTTTTTAAGGACGACAAGGAGAGGGGGTGACCCTCTCCTTCTTAGGACCCTAACCCACCATCCTCACCACTGAAATCCCTCAAGATTTCAGTGGTGAGAAGGGCCAAACAAGGTGGTGTCAGAGCTCACCAAAATGGCACAAAAATAGAGCCTAACAAGGCTTAAGAGGGGTCAAACAACCCCAAAGCTTAAAACACCCTTAAACAACTATTTAGAGCAGGCAAAAAAAAAAGGCTTTTATATGTTATACACAAAGTCTAAAAACAGTCGCAAGATAGGCAAAAAGACTATGCAAATATGGGGTAAAAAGGGGTAAGTTCTTACCCTTGTTGACCTTCTTCAAGAATGATGCTCCAGCTGGTCCTCAAAGCTCAAAACCAGTCAAGAACACCAAGAACAACCGTCTGGCCCCGCAACAACCAAGAGAAGGTGTAGAACTAGGTGTTTGTGCACAAAAGTAAGACAAAAACACACACCAGGCAAAAGAGAGAGAGACATATAGAGATAGGATAGAGACACTATGACCTAACCCTAATATTAGAACTCTTCTGGCTTTTCTATAACCTTAATGGAGGGAGAAGAGGCCTCCTCTTATAGAGCTTTCCTCTTGCAAAGCTTCTCAAGTAAGCTAGTCAAGAGGGAGATCCCTCCATACATGTGTATGGAGGGGAACAAAGTGTATGCCAGCTAGCACAGCTGGTATACAAATATCTATAAAAGTAGATGAACAGTGGTCGGCCGGCCAAAAATGCAATTTGACCAAAATAGATGGCCGGTCGACCATCTAGAGTGCCGGTCGGCCAAACATTTGGCCGATGGCAACAAGACACAGCCAGTGGCCTCAAGCCATGGCCGGTGGAGTGTGGAGATGTCTAACAAGGCATTCCCTGCCCTCCAAAGCAAAAACACAAGTGTTTGGTGCAAGACCAAACACAAAACAGTCGAGTCGAGAGATCCTAAGGCAAGGCGCGTAGCCGAGACCTGTGGGAACTCAAGACGAACACAAATAAGGATGATCACAGAGTGTTCAAACGGTGACGTCCAAGTCTTGAGGACGGTCAAAATGGGGTGTCTACAGTTGCCCCTCTTTGACAGAACTCGAAAGTCATAAAAATGACAGGAGTGAATGTCAAAGCCCAGAGACAACCCATTTTTGACAAGGCCGAAGACTTAGACAAACATACAAGCTACAGATAAGATATGCGCCCGAAGGCAGGGGCGAAATACAACTGACAATGCAAGAAGCCGAGCATAACTTATGATCGTGCAAAGAAAAGCTGTTACGAAGCACATACATGCGACAGTTTTAAGCAATCAAACACAAATCTAACTACATGAAGATGCAGAAAGGATGTAAGAGAATTATGTAATTCTCGATACGTCTCACGCGGAGGATACAATACCTGCGCGGCTTGTCTGGTTGCACCAGCTTCAAATGAACTGCACATACAATATCGTGCCTGAAAGAGAAAGAAAACTCAACAGGTACAATATCATTAGCAACACGCGTAACAATGCAATCGAAAGCTGCACGACAATGCGAATGTAGGATTTAAGGTCTCCTTAGACCAAGGGGTGCACAAACAGTGCGATGATATGCGATTGAATCTAACGTAATGCAAATGATATGCAAAATTACAAAACAAATGTAAAAACAATGCAAATAATATGCAAAACATATAAAACTATGTATAAACAATGCAAACGATATGCAATGCAATTGAATCATGACCTAATCATGAACGGTTCAAAACCACACAAATGTCATAGAGATGATGGAGATGCAAAGTCCGTCTACCATAGAAAAGGTGTCGCAACCCTCAAACCAGCATACCAGCGTGGAATAGCCGCGTACACATGCAGAACTATGAGTGATGTAGACGGACACAAGAACAAGTAATTGGGTGGAATGACATAAGTGGGGAAATGACCTGTTAATGAAAGAACAATGATCCTAATGCTGGATGCAAAAATTACACTATAATGTAATATTCACAATGGATATGGCGCGCAGGCCAAACTAAATCTTGCCTAAGAAAGGCATGTACACAAACAAACCGCATCTAACACAGAAATGGTGTCGCAACCCTCAGACCACAATATCAGCAGTGGAATAGGCGTGTACACATGCAAAACTGTGCTTTAACGAAAAAAGTATGGGCACACACCAGACCAAGCTCAACATGAAAAGGCGCAAGCCGTAGATGAATGTGATGCAGTTGATGCATGCAAGCTACAATGCAATATATACAATATGCAATGGATGGGTAGGATACAATGGATAAGGCAAATGAGGCACGCAGACCAAACCAGATCTTGCCTAGGAAAGGCATGTACACAAACAAACCGCGTCTAACACAGAAGAGGTGCCGCAACCCTCAAACCACAATATCAGCAGTGGAATAGGCGCGTACACATGCAGAACTGTGCTTTAACGCGAAAAGTATGGGCACATACCAGACCAAGCTCAACATGGAAAGGCGCAAGCCGTAGATGGATGTGATGCAGTGGATGCATGCAAGCTACAATGCAATATATACAAATATGCAATGGATGGATATAAATGCGATATTTACAGTGATGCATGACATATGCACTATTTGTAATGAAATGCATGACATATGCAATGCATACAAGGGATGCATGACATGTGCACTATCTACAATGAATGCATGACATATGCACTACTTACGATGCAATGCATGACATATGCACTATTTGTTGTTGTTTTTTTTTTTTTTTTTTTTGTTATTTTTTTGAATGCATGACAATGCATGATGAAGGGAAAATGCATGATAATACACTTTTTTTTGAAATGCAAATGATGCACATTTTTGTTTTTTTTTTTGAAATGCAAATGATGCATGTTGTTTTTGTAACGCGCGACAACGTGCGGCTTTTGAGATGCATGAAAATGCAAATGATCTTGGAATGTGTGACAACGCGCGGCTTTTGAAATGCATGACAATGCAAACGATCTTGGAATGCGCGACAACGCGTGGCTCTTGAAATGCATGTGAACTCGAATATGCGACGACGCGCGTCGCTTGAAATGCATGGTAATGCGTGTGGACTCAAATGCGTGACAACGCGTGTTGCTTGAGATGCATGATAATGCATGTGGACTCGGATGCACAACAGCGTGTGTTGCTTGAGATGCATGAAAACACATGTGAGCAGTGCACATCAATGTAAGTTGTGCTTGTTACGACGTATGTAGGCATGCGAAAACCAAAGGTTTTGCACATTTCGAGGATTTAGGGTCTCCTAGACTGAGTGTGTTTAAGGTCTCGCCAGACCGGGCGTATTTAAGGTGCAAAACAATGCAAGTAAGGTATGCAAATGCAAGACAATGCATGTGGGGGCAACTTTCGAATCTTGAAAGAGACAAAAGGATACAAAAAGGATACACCGCATCCGTATTCAGGCGCCAAGCACAGAAGACATGGTCTGAGGTCGAAACGGAGATCGGTTGAGCTTCAGAAATGCACTTTCTTGCACTGTCTTGAGCAATTGAAGGCCCCAAAACTACACTTATGACCCAAAAAAGGTTGTAAGAGGCTCACCGGCCATCATGGGAGGTCACCGGCGGTCTACCGGCTATCAGAGAAGTCTACCGGCCAAATATTTGGCCGACTGGCCAACAGTGTGGCCGACCGGCCAAACATGCCTGAATCGGGGCAGTTTGGTCTTTTGGCCTTGGGTCTTTAAATATAGGGCCTCTAGCCCAATATTTCCCACTTTTCCTTGGTCGAAATTTCTTCCTCTCTCTCTCTAGAGTATTTTTCTTCCTTCGTTCTCCCGTTTTCTTGTATTTTCGGTCTCGTTTCGTTGTTCGATTCGCGTATACCTTCGCATTTCGAACATTTTGAACCGATTGAAACTTCGTTTCGGTGTCCCTTTTGCGATTTCCACCACTCGGGGCTTGTTTCCCTTGAGTTTTTCTTGATTTTCGTGCCTTTTTCCACAATTCGGCTTTTCCAGCCGTTTTCCACCCTCTCGGGGTTGACTTTCTATTGACTTTTCACATTCTCGCCCTGTTTTCCCTCTCCCGGCCATTTTCACACTTTCTTTGCGATGGCTGACGATATTCCACGGGGCGGGACTCCCCCGGATCATGAGATGGATCTCGAGGCCGAGCTCCTGCCCTTGAGCTTTCACCCGTTCAACCCGGCGACTTACCGGCCGATGATTCACATACTGCCTCCGGACGGACTTCGCCAGTTCTAGAGTTTTGATAGGACGGTGCCTCCAGAGCTTCTCCTACGCGAGCCAGAGTCACATTTATCACATGGCGCTTCCGAGGTATGCTCTCCCTTGTTTTATTTTCCTCAATGTAGAACACTTAACTGCCATAGTTGATTCTGCTCTTTAACTGCTTAGCCCGGATAAACCGATACACTTTATGTTGTAGTTGACTGTGAAAGCACTTGCACTCGATATCTGTTTAAATCTGGATACGTGCACACACACTGCATTTGCCCTGAACCACTCAAACACACTGGCACATCACATGTTGTAGTTCACTGCGAGCACACCGGCACTCGGTACCTATTTGAATTTGAACACGTGCACACACGCTATATCTGTACTAAACCACTCAAACGCACTGACACATCATATGCTGTAGTTCTCTGCTAGCACACCGGCACCCGATGTTTGTTTGAACTTGAAAACGTGCACACACGCTATATTGCCACCAATTCTGAATACTCTTCAAAACTGTACAGTTTATATTGCTTCGCAACTATTTGCTTTTGAACAGAGAGATTCCCATACTGTCCGCGGGTATGCGAAAGTTGCCGCCAGGGATTGGTACATGGAGTTACTAGACACAGTCCGTCACATTGTCGATCAGGCGGGCTTCGGCGCCTTCTGCAGAGGACTTTCTCGACTTACTATGAGCAGACCTCTCCTTGATGCTCTAGCGGAGAGGTGGTGGGACACCACCGATTCATTTCACCTCTCTGTCGTGAGAGACATGACGATGACTCCCTATGACTTCTCGATGCTCAATGACATCGGGGTAGGGGGTGATCCGATCCCCTTCGACATAGAGATGGATGAGTGGTACGCTGCCCAGATACACTTGCTTGGCACTCAGCCGCCACTCGCTCGGGCAGGATATGTGCGATATTCGTGGTTCGAGAGCCACTTCCGGGATCAGGCGCCCACCACTCGGGCAGGGAAGGAGCAGTACGCACGCGGCTTCCTCATGTTTCTGCTGGGGACGACCATTTTCGCCGATCGGGCGAACACCCTGCCCCTCTGCTTGCTGAGCGCTCTGGTGGACGTGACCAGGATCCTGCGCTATGACTTGGGTGGAGCAGCCTTGGCCACACTCTACGGGTACATGAGCTCAGCCTCCCGTTGCAGTGGGCAGTTGCTCGGAGGTTACTGGCGAGCTTGGAAGGTACATCTCTTTCTTTGTTTTACATTTCTGCCTTTACATTTCCTATACTCTGTACACTGCACCTACTGTGGTTTGCTTCACGCTGACTGTATACTGCACACATGGCACACATATACTCTACTTTACACTGACTGTACACTGCACACACTGTACACTCTGCCACAATACACTGTACCATACACTGCCCTGCTATTTCTGCTTTTATTCTGCATTCTGCTTTATCTAATAAGCATACTAGTATTTGCTCTGTAGTTGTGGGTCTACGCCTACTTTCCGAGACTCGCCCCAGTGCCCGACGTGCAGACCCCTCTCGGCGTTCCATTCTCCCGCCGTTTCGATGTGAGGTGTGTGCGGAGACCCTGGGAGACGTTCATATTCTTCCGCCGTTACTTCGGCACCCTCACCCTCGCAGAGGTATGTTTAGAACTTGCAGTTCATTTAAGACTCACTTTGCACTATATTTTCCATAACAGTAAGTAACAAAATGCATTTCATTTACAGATCACCTGGCAGCCTTGGGCTCCATTGCCAACCGAGATTCGGGATCGATTTGCCGGTGCGGAGGAGACTGCTCGCTTCAGGCTTCTGCTGGAGGGCCCGGTTTGTCGGGCCTGGTACCTGGGTGAGCGTTTCCTACGCCAGACCCTGGGTTTACCGGCGCAGATAGTTCCGGTTCACCCTCCTGAGCGTATGAGGGATACCAAGAGGTTCACTCCTGAGCATATGGCTGACTATACGATCGGCTGGGATGTGACACGCTTCAGAGGCATAGACGACTACTCAGAGTACATCAGGACGTATATCGTACGACCTTTGAGTAGTGGCCACCGAGCTGAGATGGGGGGACCTGCAGCACCGGTAGCTGGAGCAGGGGTAGGGACATTGAGGATGGCTCGAGTCCGTGGCAGGAGTGGAGCTTGGAGAGGACGGGGGGCTAGTTGGCCAGCACTGCCTACGACGATGACATGCAGAGGGCGGGGTAGGGCGACTTACCAGATCCCCATCGCTCCTCCTCCGACTGATCATGAGTTAGTCGGTTTCTACGACTTGCCTTCGGTATGTACTTCTGCATTTTGCATCATCATTTTATTTCATTTCGTTTGATATTCCGCAGAATATTGATACTTCAAACACTTTTGCAGGCCTCTTCTGAGTACACTCGCCAGTCCCTAGAGCTGACCGCCTCTGTGATGGGGATGCTCCAGTAGAGCCTCGACCTTCTGGCGATTTACAGCATTCCGGTGTGTTTCTCTGACCGCGGTCTCAAGCCATACATAAACTGTTTCACATATCTGATGCACAACACAACACTGGACACACTGCCCTCACGGCATCTGACATACTGTAGCCCACAGACTGTTCACAGCACTACTCACGGCATTCATACATTGTACTCATACATTGCATTCTGCACTGACATACTGCTCACAGTATTCACACACTGTACTCATACATTGCATTCTGCACTGACATACTGCCTATATTATTCACACACTGTACTCATACATTGCATCATGCACTGACATACTACCTACAGTATTCACACACTGTACTCATACATTGCATCCTGCACTCGTACCCTGCTCACAGTATTTCACACACTGTATTTATATACTGCATTCTGTAGCATACTGATGCGTTTGCCATTTTTACTTTTCAGCGTCCCTTCCAGATTCCTACTGTAGGAGGTGCTCCAGCTGGACCATCTGTTCCTGTTCGAAGGGGAGATGAAGAGGGCAGAGTATACCCCCGCACCAAGCCGGGGCGTACTCATGTTGGGAATAGCTCACGGGCACCAGTCCCCGATGATGATGAGTCTGAGGCGGAGACAGAGACGGAGGTGGAGTCATCTGAGGAGGAGACTAGAGATGGCACAGACTCGGGTTCAGATGACGGCGCTGATGATGATGCTCTTGGACCTTCGTCTAGGAAGAGGATGAGGATAGACCCCTAGGCCTGAGGCCGCTTGACATTGATCCAAATTTTTGCTGCTTTTCTTCTTTTTCCTTTTTTTTTTTTGCTGGTAGCTAGAGTACCTTGTACTGCCGCAGGCAGGTTTTGTTGTTTTTCAAAACTTTGTACTTGAAAAAGATGATGAAATGAAACAAAGCTTTTTGTCTAAAAAAATTGTTACATTTGTACACTATATATATTGCATCGCATTGCACCATGTTACACCTCCATGTAAATGAAATTGATCTCCTGTTTGAAAATCAAACATTTGTATTGTAATAACTGGTTAATAAACCAGCTAATAGCAAAACAACTTAAACGACCCACTGCTCAGTCCGAACACTCGGCTCATACTCTGTCGGGGATTAATCTGCATACAGGCCATTTTGTTTATTCTGCACACGGCAAACCCTGAACAAATAGTCCAATTTGACAAGACGGAATACAAAGGTAGAATCGGCTGAAGTTGAAGCACACTCAGATGCCCCAAATTTTCCCTTTCCTTTTTGCTTCGCATAAATGTGGAGAATGACACAGCACTTTGAGCACAGCATGATTAAAATTTTTGAGATTGAAAAAGGGTTTTTCAAACCGGGGTATTGAGCCTACAACGGAACTTAATGAAAAATACTCAACAGCGGAAACGAAAAGGTAAACAACCTAAACAAAACGAGGCACACTCGGAAAAGACTCAAAACAAAGGTTGAGGTAAACAAAACAAAAGCCACGACATACAAACGTGTTAACGAAGACGGGGGACCTCAGATCACGAGGAGCCAGTTTCTCTAGGTATTGTTTCCCACCCTTCCTCATTTGTGTGATTCTCACATCACTCGGCTCTCAGGCTCGATTTCTCTCAAAACTCTTTGGGTCACTTTTTCTCTCAACTTACACCTCTCTATTCTTTATTCTCTCATTTTTTTATCCCTCCCCGGGGTGTTTGAGCGATGAATAGGAAGTTGTGGGTTCACACCCGATACGGTTAGCTTGCGGCTATTTCTTCTGGTGGCGTTTGGTCGATGCCCCAGACAAGGGAAAGGAGTATCTTGACCCATTCCGATTCGTGCTTCGCACTTGGTTTGATACCTCATTGCTTGGAGGACATTGAGGGCTTTCAGCCCTTTTACTGACAGCTTCAGTTGTGCCTTCTTGGCAAGTATGTTGGCGATGGGGGAAAGACAGGAAGCCTGACTCAATTGTGCCCCTAGTTCATCATTTTGACCATTTTTTGTTTCGGTTTTCTACTAAAACAGTCTTGACCAAGATGAGAGTTAGATCAACATACTTGTTCGATTTTTGATTTGAAAATCAAGCAAGTCAGGCTATGAGCACTGAAAAGTTTCCTTTTTGGGTCCAAGAAAATGGTCCAGTTTTGGAAAATGGAATAATTTTCAAGGAAATAGTCAACCTCAGTAAAAATTTTCAAAAACCATGTTTGCAAGCGGTCTATGCTCAACGAGCACAGAACATATTCTCGAGATGCGCGACCTTAGATCGGAGGTAATGAAAAATTGCCCCTTGTCTGGATGGCATTGCACGGCAACAGAAAGTTGCCCCTGATTTGAATGGCGACTCATGGCAACGGAAAGTTGCCCCTTGTCTGGATAACGCCGCAGCATTTTGTAAACAGTCCTCATTAGTGATAATCACGACCAAACTCTCGGACACGGAGAAGATGAAGATGGTCAAAGCCAATATATGGACACAGTCACTTTGAAAGTGCGTGGTACAGGACTTTAGGACGAAGCTACCTACGTATCCCAAACATGGGAATCAAGGATGATTAAAACCATTACATGGACTTAGTCGCTATGAAAGCGTTGGGGGCTGGACTTCAAGATGAAGTTGCATACATATCCCAAACATAGGAATCAAGCCTTACGTAGTTCCAGTTAAGGTACACTCGGGTATTAACCTTCACTTTTTAGGCTCTAACTTTTGCCAAGGCGCCCGTTGCGGGTTTTCGACCTTGTGAGCTTTGTTCTTCTTTCCTTTTCAATTCTTTTTTTTCATTCCTTTTCTTTTCTTTTGCATTTTTTGTCTTTTTCTTTTTTTTTCTCTTTTTTTTTCTCTTTTTGTATTTTTCTCTTGCTCTAACTTTTGCCTGGGTCACCCTTCCGGGTTTTCGGCCCAGCGAGCCTCTCAAAGGGTAAAAGTGTAACAAGTCCATGCCAAACGGTTTTAGGGTTTTGAAGCCATCCGTATCCAGGAGAGTGGCTGTTGTATTGATTTGCAGGAGGACCCATCTTTGGCTCTTCGAGTACATTGGACATTTTTGCCCCTAGTTCGAGGGGCGCTTCTGATTCAGCTCCGCGAGCTTCTTCTGATGAGGTCTGATCTTCTTGATTTGACTTTGGGGCCTCTTGTTCGAGGGTTGCTTCAAATCTGGCCGCACAGGCCTTACATCACTGTTGATCGTAGAACAGTCTGAACCCAAGGTCCAAGGTTTGAAAGCAAGGGCTCAAGTCTTGAGGCTGGGAGCGATCCTAAGCTGCACAATCTCAAGAATGATTCCACACAGGTCTTCGCAGGACCGCGCAAAACATTTTGTTTTTGAAAGTTTTTAAAGAAGCGACAAGTCGCTCGCGCCGTACAAGGTAGCATCATGTGAGAGAGGGAGATTCTTCGAGAGAGGCCGAGGCTCGAGAGGTTTAAGCTGCCCCTTTTTAGCTAAAATTTGAAATGCCATAGACAAAGGCATGTAGAGGGCATGAAAGACTCTGCGCCCTCGAGGCAGATACTTCGAAGTCTGAGGGTTCTTGCTAGACACACTAGCGAAAGGGTCGGCAGGCACTACCTTGGCTTTTTGATCTTTTCCTGGTGCAGGGTTGGGAATGACAGGAATCGTCTTGGCATAACGGGGCCCATCCCGATTTTCTGTCTGGCTTGAACTGCCTTCAATTAGAGTGGGGAAAGCATCATCCACAGCCTTAGCCACAACTGTGAATACTTGCTTCTTATTCATTCCCCCGGCTTTCAAAGCCTCGACTGCCCACAACAGTTGCTCAATAGGATCAGCATATGTTCTCACTTTATTCTTACCTCTAGCCTCAGCCTGATCAAGGGTTTGGGTTGCTACATCAGAGTGAAACCCGGTTGTTGTTGACACGTCGTTGCTGTAGCTGGAGGCAACCTCTGGTTGGTTGAGCTCGATCACAATCCGCCCCAGTAGCGGGGGCTCCTGTGGTACAAAATTCTTGACATATGATGTGGCTGGTGGCGAAGCCGACATTCCATAGGCCAAATCAGCCACGGATCTTTAGAGGTCGCCGATCATTTCCATTAATTCAAACGTGGTGAGCTCACGAGCCTGATACAACTGGGGAGTCCAGATCGGGTGTGCAGTAGGCGACCTGGGCGGATGCGGGACATCAACATTGGTCTCATCCTGCAAGATGATCCCTTGGTCTAACGCGGCTGTCATAACCACAATTTCCTCTGAACATTGGGTATCATAAGTCTGCTGAACTGAACGGTGACTGACAGATCAGATGTCTGTCTTGCCTCAACGAAGGAGAACACCAAGTTTCTAAACCCAAATCTCTGAACCACCCCCTGAAAGGGAAAACATGCAGTAGTTCAGCCCAGACGGATCAGACACAGACATGACTGAATAACTGTACTCTACTACTGATCACTGTTCCACAAAGTCACTGCCCTGAAACACTGAATCTGATACTCGCGGATATAACCGATTCTCAAATTCTAATACTAATGCCCTTAGGCCTGATGCCCCAGACTTGCAAACTGGTATGTACGTTCCTCTAGAGATACATTTTAAAAGCACATAGCAAGTAAGAGAGAGCCAAAACACCCCCTATGTTGGGGTATGGTTTCCCTGTCCTATTTTGTTAGGAGCTAGGGTTTCACTACACACGTAGCAGTTTCAAACAACCTATCATCGGGTAAGCAACCTGTCCTAGTTTGGAATGGTCACTATGGATTCTAAATATGCACTAGGTCGAATGGTCAAAAGGATGCCCCGGTAAAAATCGGGGTTTGTGTTTCCATACTGGCAGAGCCCGTAACCGGTCAGCCTTATGGCCATGCCTTGACAAGGCAAGCCTCCGGCAAATTACTCAGGAATAACAGATGGCAAACACGGTGTCCTAGGCGCACCGATGCACATGCAATGCAAAGAAACACATAAGTGTAGTCAAAACAAGATATCATGAATTCGAGTCAAGTTCTCTATACTCCCCAGCAGAGTCGCCAAAAGTTGTAGACGTCCCCGAACGCCCTGGGAAGATGAGTCCCCGTTCTGTTCATATTGGGCTCACTACAGTTCGGACTCTTGAATTGTCACGGTTCTTAATCTGAACCAAAGAGTCCAAATCCGGCAAATCATTTTGAGAAAAACAGATTTTTAGAAAAGAAGTGCGAAACATGGACTGCTTTGCCAGATACAGAGTCGCCACCTAAATATTTTATTTTGGGAAATTTAGGAAACCCTGACTCGGTGCCAAAGGCCACGTGTCCGTCATTACCAAAGTTGCCTCGACTCGGGAACTTGGGTACGATTAGGGAAGGTCAGCTATGAGCACCCCCTCTCGCCCAATCAAAGATCGGCCTCTACTAACCGTGATATCTTGTTTTGAAAGCATTATGTGCTCCTATTCCAGTTATTAGCCTATAATTACTACGTTATGCGCACAGCAAACAAGTATAGACCAAATCGCCTAAATTGGAACAAAACATTTCATGTTTGTTTTGAAAATGGTTTGCTACTCGTAAGTAGGCTAAAATAAAGATTTTTCCACCCTCAAATGGACTTTAGAAAAGATGGTTTTGCCACTATCTAGTGGGCTTAAAACTCATAGTTTTAGTGCATTATTCCAATTTAGATAATTCAACCTCCATCCACAGGCACTCAAGCAGATATATCATATAAGCAAGTAGCCTCATGGTAAGCATGCTGTCATGTTAACATTCACACTCATGTGAGATGCTAAAGCATAAATGCTCACGTAGTACTCCGTGCCAAAACAATGAACTAGTTAGTAATCATATGCATGATCCTAGTTCATGTTAAGTGCCTAATGCGATGCATACAGAATGCAATTAGGATAGGCTCGGCTAATCCTAGGATGGCATGTGAAATGCAACCATTTGATGCACGTATTCAAGTTAGTTTGAAATACTTATGCAGTTAGCATGATGCGCTGAGCCCGGTGCATGCAATACTGATGAATGATGCACACATACATAGCATAAGGTATGTTAAATCAAATATGTCCTAATACTAACCATCAAAGCTGGTAAGTAAAAGGGAGAAAGAAGTGGGGATTGGAAAACATGCACACACGCACCCACACTTGTTACAAGTTTGCCCTCGCTTGGAGGGACCAAAAGAATAATACAATTAATTAACCTACAAGCTAATTGATTATTACAGACAAATTAAACTAGTTAAACAAATCAACTAATATAATAGGACAGTAAAAGTAGCCTCAAGAAAAGGGCCCAATGCATGCGCTCTCGGTTTCGCTCGGAAACCCACCACCATGCACAAGTTGCCTCTGTTTCCACTATTTTGCTCCTCTGAAAATGGCACAATTCTCAAGGAACATTCTCTGGACATTATGGATCACCACCGGCTAAGATAAATCATCACCGGCCATAGCAAGATGGTCATCGACCATTTGTTGGGCTCTCGGCCATCCATATTTGGTCGGTCGGCAGTATAGATGGCCGGCCAGCCAAAGCTTCCGGCAAAATCCTGTTTCGACAGCAGCAGAGGACAAAACAGGGCATGGCAATGCATTTCAAGCAAATGTGTGCACCAACACATCCCCTATCATGTTTATGACTCAAAAGGACATGGTTCTCGATCCTCGGACCACCAATCGCGCATTTCAATGCGTGATGGCCCAAGAAACCAAGTATGCACTTTGATATCAAGTGAAATGCAATGCATATAATCAAACAAAGAGGCCCAACCTCTATCACTTGATCAAGAGGCAAGGCATGCACGCCAATGCAATGCAACCTAGATATGTGGACTAAGTATGCAACATGAGCATAGCCACTAACAATGCACAATGCATATTAGGCATGCAACCTATGCAAGCAAGCATGCAAGGTATGAGGCCTCAATGCTAATCAACATGCATACAAGATACAATGTGGATGTTCAAGCATGCAACCACACACAAGTATGCAACAACACACGGGGTGAGCATGCGTCAACATGCAAGGGGTGGTCATAAACTGATTTGGACAGCCTTATACTAGGCCCAAAACAATGGCCAAATGCTAAGAGAATGATGACCAAATAACATGCAAGCATGCATGCACACAAGGACCGACACTTAGGCATTGAAGAGCAACTCTCAAGCACACTTAGGAGGATGCAAACATGGACATATAGCATGCACATTAAGCTTTAAAAATCATGTTAAGAATGGAGCCAAACCAAGTAAATAAGATAGACATGGCATGCAAATAAAACCCAAAATCCAAGACAAGCCAATGGGCTTAAATCATGATCATGTGACATATGAAGCCAATGATCAAAATGAATCAAATCAGTCCCAAATCATGTTAAGGAAAGCCCCAAAAACCACTTCGATGGCATCTAAATGATTTACACATGGAGGCATGCACAAGTGCTTAAACATGGAGTGTATAACACAACCTCTTAAAGCATCAAAGGAGCATTAAATGCAAGCATGCGAGCATGTTAAGTGGACTGAAATGACATGATAAGTGGTGCTAAACCACTAAAAATGATGCAAGTAATGCATGCTCATGGTTCATACACTTAAAGCCAACAACCCCAAAATGCAAAGGGGCTATACGAAGCATGGCAAGCATGTCTAAGACAACCTACATCAGACCTTAATCATGGCAAAACAAGCCTAAAAGCTTCACAAAGCTTGGCCAAAACAAGCGAGCATGGTGATCTACATGCTAAGTACATGTTAAGGCAAAATGATGGCATTACATGACATGTATGCAAGGCATGCAAGGTGTGTTTAAACCAACATGAAACAGAGGTAATATATGGCAAAATATTACTAAATAACAGTTAAGGCATGGCCAACATGGACCTAAACTAGGTGCTCACACATGAGGCAAAAATGGCCCTTTTTAAGGACGAGAAGGAGAGGGGGTGACCCTCTCCTTCTTAGGACCCTAAGCCACCATTCTCACCACTGAAATCCCTCAAGATTTCAGTGGTGAGAAGGGCCAAACAAGGTGGTCCCGGAGCTCACCAAAATGGCACAAAAATAGAGCCTAACAAGGCTTATTTTCAGTTAACTATTACTTTATGTATGTGGTACTATTCACTGAGTTTCACTCACGCTGTCTTTTGTCTATTTCTGTAGGTAAACAACCGGGAAGCCAGTCCTAATCTTTAAGGCTTGTCTCCCTTTTGTCAACCTCAATGTGCCCAGGCACTTAGGATGAAGCCCGTGCATTTTGTAAAGTTTGTTAAGTTTTCAGTTTATGCTTTAGTTGTCTGTCTATGGTTGAATGTATTTAACCCCTTCTTCTTTAATACTTTTTTATGATTGTAAGTGACTGTAACAAAAGCTCGGGTGTATGTCTCATGTGTGTTACCTATTTAACACTATGTTTGCGGTCCTGGCATGGTAGTAGTAGCTCAATCGATGATGTTTTATGTTCTTTTATATTATTAATGCTTCCGTTCAAGCCCCGTACATTACGTATATCAGGTTAAGTGTCTGTTTCTGAATAAGTCATGCACAAAACTTTTAGGGGCGGTTTCGGGTCATGATAGGACCAGTGGGAGGCTGTTGTAGACACCCCATTTTTGGCCGTCCTCAAGACTTGGACGTCACCGTTGGAACACTCGGTGATCATCCGTGCTTGTGTTCGTCTCGAGTTCCCGGAGGACTCGGCTGCGCGCCTCGCCTCAGGATCTCTCGACTCGACTTTTCGGTGTTTGATTTTACACCAAACACTTGTGCTTTTGCTTTGAGGGGGTAGGGAATGGCTTGTTGACCATCCCCACACCCCATCGACCTTCCCTTTGCATCACCGACCGTTTATTGGTGCCACCGACAGTGGTTTCTTAAAACCAATGGTCGGTCGGCACTATATTTCGCCGACCGGCACTTTGTTTTGGCCGGTGACCTTTTTTTTGCTGGCCGGTGTGACCCTTTTGCACCCTTTAGACTTGGTGCATGCCAGCTGTGCCAGCTGGAATGCACCAACACTCCTCCCCATTCATGAAGTGACTGTTTTGCCCCTTTTGCCCCCTTTTGGTCAAAGTTTCTTGAGAAAGCTTGACCCTTTGTCAAAGCTTCCTCAAGAAGCTTGGCCAGCTGTCTTAGCTTCCTCAAGAAGCCTTGACCTCCTTGCCCCATTTGCCCCCTTTTTACTTAGCTTCTTTGAGAAGCTTGAGACCATTTCTTTTGCCTATATAAGCACCTCTCTTCTTCCATTGTAGGGGGTTGGAGTTTTGACCATAAAAACTAGAGCTTGTATACATATACATCTGATATACACACTCTCTCTCTCTATATTTCCCTCTCTCTCCTCCCTTGTGTGTGGTTTCTTGGCCTAAAAGTGCATTTTGACCTTACTTTTGTACTAATACACACACCATTACGCCTTGCTCCGAGATTGAGAGGCATTGAGGGTTGTCTTTTTAGATTTTGGACTGATTTTGCTCAGTAGAGTGCGGCTGGACCAACTGTTCTTGAAGTGTTCTTCAAGGGTAAGACTTTCGCTTTAGTTTCCCCAATCTTGCATTGGCTTTTGACCTATCTTGAATATTGATTTGAGCTTTGTGTATAACTAAAAAAAGTCTTATATTTTCATGCTTAAGAACTTTCATTAAGGGTGTTTTGGCATTGGGGGTCGAAATCCCCCTCTTAGGTCTCTTTTGGCCCCTTTTGGTGTCTTTTTCTTTAAGCCTTATTTGCTTTGTTGTATTAGCCTTCTCACCACTGAAATCCAGTGGATTTTCAGTGGTGAAGAAGATGGTTTGAAGTCTTGTATAGGGGAGGGACACCCCTCTCCCTTTGTGTCTCATTTGTGCATGTTTTGGGCTCATAAGGGTAGCATATATGCTTGGTTGTTTTTGGCTCCATATCAGATGTTTTTGGTGCTATTTAGGTCACATGTTATCTCTTTTTTTGGTTGGATTGGTGGTCCTTTGCATGTTTAACATACTTGCTTTGTATTCCCTTGTTTGTGCCTAGAAATGCATCATGACTTTTGACTACCATGCTCTCATATTTTGGCTTCAGTTTGTGAAGTTCTTGACCATATTTTTTCATGCATGAGGTCTTTTGGCCACTGATTTGGTCTTGTTTAGCATACTTGATATAGTTGCTTTGCATTTTGGATCATGAGCCTTGAGTGTATGGATCATTAACATGCCTAGCTTGGCCTATTATCATCATTTGGCATTAGTTGAGATCATATTCCAGTCCATATAATGTGGTCTTACATTGTCCTTTGTGTCTCTTTCAATGCCTTGAAGTGTTGTGTTTTCATGCCTTGACATGTGCATTGTGTATGCCAATGTGTTTGGGTCATTTTAGGGCTGCCATACCAGCGGGTTTTGGAGCTATTTTGCATGCTAAAATTCTGTTTTTGGGTTGTATAGTTCATGCCATGCTTGTTTGGGTTAGTGGTAGTGGAGTGCCCTGTTGTTATGCCTTAGCCTTGGGCCCCTTTTGACTTGCATGCTTGTAGTGCATTTTGTCCATCACTTGAGACACTTTTGGCCACTGTTTTGGGGGGTGTCTGAGGCCTCCCATTTCAGTCTAAGTCCCTTCTCGGACATGGTTGTATGCGTGACTTGTTGCCTCTACTCACATGCTTGCATTGTACCATATTAGCATTGCATGATGAGTTGTATTGTAGCATTGCATGTTATGATATGTTGCATTACATTTGGCATGCTTTGCATTTTAGTGATACGTTGCATTTTCGAGCCATGTTTGCATAACATGCATTGCATTGCTTGGTTTGGGATGTCAAACCAAGTGTGAGGGGGGAGAAGTGTTCATACTACAAGTGATGTAACGCGTCTCAACTCTCGGTCACCGAGGCCCTTGACTTTGGTTTGATAAGGTTTTGGTATTCATTTATATGTTGCATGCATTTTCATTGAATTGCAACCTTGGCTCCTTAGGCCATCACGCATCAAAATGCATGATTGATGGCCCGAGGGTCGAGGGTCATGCTCCCTTGAGCCCCTTGCATGATAGGGAGTGTGCCCGCGCATACATTTACTTGAAATTCCATGCCATACATTGTCTGTCCTTGTTGCTGTCAAAAACCAGTTTCTGCAGGGAGTTTTTGCCGACCGGCACTGTATAGTGCTGACCGGCCATGGATTGGTGGCCGATAATATGAAACCCCAGCCGATGGATAAGTTCCATGGCCGGTGGGTATTCCCTTTAGCCGATGGTGTCCCACAGGGTTCAGGGAACTTGTCCCAGGATTTTGGTAGTTTTCAGAGAAGCAGGGCCGTGTAAACAGAGGCAGCAGTGGTATGGTACGGGCTTTTGGGGCAAGATAAATCCTAGCATGCATCATTCACGCATCCTGAGGCAAGAGCTGCGGCCATCTTCTCTTTGCATTTAATTTGTTAATTAGATTAGAAATTTTGTAATAATTAATTTAGTATTATTTATTCGGATTGTAATATTTATTTGGACCCTCCGAGTGAGGGCAATTGTGTAATAAGTGTGCGTGAGTGTGTGTATGTCTTCCAACCCCACGTCTTTCTTCCCTTTTATTTACCCGCTTATGATGGTAGACTAGGACATATTTAAATTAGCATACCTTATGCTATGCATGCGTGCATCCACACATTTGTCTTACATGCATCGGGCTCGGCGCATCACTCTAACTGCATTTGTATTTTAATTTCATATTGAATACGTGTTAGTTGTAGCATTTCACACGTCATTGTAGATTAGCCGAGCCTATCTTAGTTACATTTTGCATGTGTTGCATTAGCCATCTTAACATGAACTAGGATCATGCATATGATTACTAACTAGTTTCTGTTTTGGCTTGGAGTACTCTGTAAGTTCTTTTGCTTTAGCAACCTTGCATGCGTGTGCCTGTTGCCATAATAGCATGATTACCATGAGGCTAGATGCTTATGTGATATAAACTGCTTGAATGCCTGTGGGTGAAGGTTAGATTGTTTGAGTTGGAATAACTCGTTAAAATCCGTGCTTTAGCCTACTTGCGAGTAGCAAATTTCAAACTGTTTTTCAAACAAACGGATATGCAATGCTTCGTTCCAATTCAGGCGATTTGGTCTATACTTGTTTACTGTGTGTATAACGTAGTAATTCTAGGCTAATAACCGGAATAAGAACACATAATATTTTTCAAAATTGGATATCACAGTTAGTAGAGGCCGATCTTCGGATCGGGCGAGAGGGGGTGCTCATAGCTGACCTTCCCCAATCGTACCCAAGCTCCCGAGCCGAGGCAACTTTGGTGATGACGGACACGTGGCCTTTGGCACCGAGTCAGGGTTTCCTAAATTCCCCCATAAAAAATATTTAGGTGGCCACTCTGTATCTGGCAAAGCAGTCCATGTTTGACACTTCTTTTAAAAATCTGTTTCTCAAAATGATTTGCCAGATTTGGACTCTTTGGTTCAGATTAAGAACCGTGGCACAAATCGAGTCCGAACTGTAGCGGGGTCCCTCGCGGACGTGTTACAGTTGCATGGATTCATCTACTCGGGGCACACCCTCCGCTAGACAGGCCGGCTATGGTCCGATACAGTTAGTTCTACGATCATTTCCACAGGCGTCAGCCAAAGAGGCAGGCAAAGATCAAACAGTACACTAGGGGCTTCTTGATATACCTCTTCAGTGCCACCTTGCTTGTGAACAGATGGAATACCGTAGCCTGTACTTGCTGAGTGCCCTTGTGACATTGCCCCAGGTGAGATTCTACGATTGGGGTGAAGCTGGTCTCGCTATGCTCTACAGATGCATGAGCTCCAGTTCATGCAAGAAGGGAAACAAGGTTGGGGGCTATTAGAGAGTCTGGAAGGTACACACTGCACTTTGCATCTCAGTTTTTATTCATAAATTATACTTTCTGCTTTCCATCTTCATCATATATTGTGCCTTCTGCTTTGCACTTTCTATTTTTATTTCTGTTTACACATGTTCTTTCGGCTTTGCACTTTCTGTCTTTATTTCTGTTCACACATGTTGACTCATAAATTGATCTCTCCTTCACAGCTCTGGCTATATATATATTTATCGACCTTTGCCCCGATGTTAGTGGACGAGATAGCGCCATCCGTACCCTACTCCCAACGGTACAATGGTAGATAGCGCCCAAGCGCCGTGATGACATCATCTTCGCCTACTACCGTCGGTACTTTGACAGAGTGACGGCGCGAGAGGTACCATACTCACTTTTGCTCCGTTTCGTTATATTGCTTTGATCCATTTTTGACAACTACTAATCAACTACAAATTTTCCATTTGTAGATCACATGGCAACCTTGGGAGATGATGCCAGCCAAGGTACGAGATCAGTATGCCGGGTCTTGGGATACTTCCTGGATGAGGATCCTACTAGAGGGCCCCTTCTGCCGAACTTGGTACCTGGGCGAGCAGTTCGTGCGTCAGACTCTGGGCCTATCTGCTCCTATCATTCCCGCTCCGCCTCCAACATCTATGAGGATAGCCGATCATCTCCTAGTTTGGGCCATCATTCATTACATGGCGGAGCAGGACGTTGATCTTTTCAGATGAGGTGGAGACTACGCAGGCTTCATCAAGACTCATCTGATGCCGCCCTTGACCAGAGTTCGCGTAGGAGATGTCGCAGGTGCCCCCACAGCTGGATATGTTACCAATGTGATAATCAAAGATGTCGGGGAGGATCCCGAGGATGGCCAATGTTACCAATGTTACCAATGTCGCAGGTGCCGGGGAGGATCCCGAGGATGGCAGCTCCGATTCGGATGATGGTGCTGGTGGAGGTGGTGCAGTGGCCGCTCAGCGGAAAAGGATGAAGAGAGCCTCCCGATCTTGAGCCTGACAGCACTGATGGTAGATGTTCTTGCTTTATTTTCTTTTTACTAGTAGTTATAGCACATCAGCTTAGGCAGTTTTATTTTCTTTAAAACTTGTACCTTGTTGTAAAATGCTGTAAAAAGAAGCTATGATGGAATGAAACAGGTTTTGTTAGAAAAGTGTTGTATTTTGTATTCTTAGCCTCGCATCGCATCATTTTGCACAAAAATGAGATTGAATGGAAATTGAACACTATGTATTGCCAAGTCAGGTAGTGAACCGACGCAACAAACTAAACAACTTAACTTACTAAGAAACAACAAAACCTTAGCAAGTTTACAACTCGATAAGCAAATCTCGACAATGTTGATAATCAAAGAGTAACAACTCGATGTACAAAACTCGACAACTCGATAAGCAAAACTTAACAACTTGATAAAAAAAACTCGACAACTTGATAAGCAAAACTTAACAACAACTCGATAAGCAAATGCATTTCTGTCAAAGCGGGCGACGGAATGCATTTGAAATAGAGGTAAACTCGGACCTTCAACACTCCCAACACATGGAAAGGCTAGGAGCTCTCCTCTAGAGACTAGGAAAAGACCAAAAACCAGCTTTCCTACCTGTAGACACCCCATTTTTGACCGTCCTCAAGACTTGGACGTCACCGTTTGAACACTCGGTGATCATCCATGTTTGTGTTCGTTTGGAGTTCCTGGAGGTCTCGGCTACCTGTCTTGCCTCAGGATCTTCGAATTCGACCGTTTAGTGTCTGGTTTTGCACCAAACACTTGCATTTTGCCTTGGAGGGGCAGGGAATGCCTTGTGAGGCATCCCCACACACCACCGGCCATGGCCAGAGGCCACCGGCTGGTTTTTGCTGCCACCGGCAATGTATATTGCTGGTCGGCACTATTTGTTGCCGGTCGGCACTCAATTTTTCCAAAATGGCATCTTTGGCCGGCCGACTACTGTGCATCTGCTTTTGCAGGTATTTTGTCACAGCTGTCTTGCATTTGGCTCCCCTCCATGCACGTGTATGGAGGGATCTCCCTCTTTAGAAGCTTGTCTTGTAAGCTTTACAAGACAAGAAGCTCTATAAGAGAGAGCCTTCTCTCCCTTGCTTAGGGTTAGACACTTGAGACACCTTAGATATTTTTAGACAGCCATTTTTAGGGTTTTGAGTTCAAGGGTTAGAAACCATACACATTATCTCTCTCTTTTTCCCTCTTGTGTATGTTAAAGTGTGTTTGTGTCTTACTATTGCACACAAACACCTAGCGTTTCACCTTCCTTTGGCCCCTGAGGTTTTAAGGGGCTGATTTTGGTGTTTTGGTGTTGGATTCAAGCCAAGGAGGGCCATTGGAGCATCATTTGTGAAGGTGGTCTACAAGGGTGAGAAACTTCCCTTTTATTCCCCATTTTTGCATTGCTTTTCTACCTATCTTAGAGCTGTTTTTGTGCTTAGTGTATAATACAAAAAAGTTCTGTTTTTTAGCCCTCTTGATTGTTTATTAAGAGTGTTTTGTGGTTTGGAGGTGTTTGACCCCTCCTAGGCCTTGAAAGGCCCCATTTTGAGCCATTTTGTGCAAGTTTCGAGACTTTGGTGTTTGGACCTCTTCACCACTGAAATCTTGAGGGATTTCAGTGGTGAAGATGGTGCCTTGAAGTCTCCAAAGGGGGAGGGCCACCCCCTCTCCTTGTTGTCCTTGAAATGGACCATTTTTGGCCTCTTGAGGGAGCATCTAGCTAAGCTTCATGTTGCTCATGTCTTGGCTGTTTTCCATGCTTATTATGCCATGATATAACCTTGTTGTATGTTGGTTTTGGTACACCATGCATGCTTAGCATACTTACCATGTAATGCCTTGTTATTGCCTTAATATGCCTTAGGTTGTTAGCCTTTGTTCAAGCATGTTTTAGGCTTAGTCTTGTGAAGATTTTGTGCATATTTTGCCATGTTTTAGGTCTGTCCATAGTTGTTTGGATCGGATTTGGCATGCTTAGTATAGTCCCTTTGCATTCCGGCTTGTTGGCCTTAAGTATGTGAACGTATAGCATGACATTTTTGCATTGATTTGGTGATTTGGAACCATCCACCATGTCATTTCAGTCCCATTTGCATGCCTATATGTTTGCCTTGGATGTATCTTTAATGCTTTGAAAGCTTGCGTAGCATGCTCCATGTTTTGGCCATTGCACATGCCTTTGAATTTGAGCCACTTAGATGCCATCTAGGGACCCCCCTTTGCATGGTCTAGGTCTGTCTTGAACCTATCTTAAGTCCTCTTAGCCTTGTGAGGCTTGGTTGACTTAGCCATGGTTCAAGTCCCTTTGACTTGCTTCAAGTACTTGGGCCATTCATTGCATGCTTAGTCTATTTTGTTTGCTTGGTTTGACACCATCTTAGCATGATTTTCAGAGCTTATTTTGCATGCTAATTGTCCATGATATACCTTTTCAAGTGTGCTTGAGAGTCCCTCTTTTGTGCCTAAGCATTGGCCCATTAACATGTGCATGCGTGTATGTGTATTTGGTCCCTTATTTTGGTCACTTTGGCTACTGTTTTAGGCCCATTTAGAGTTGCCTAAATCATGTATAAGTCCATCTTTTCATCCATTTGCATTGCCACATGTTTGCTTGTATGCTTGCATAAGTGTCTTGCCATGCCATATTGCATCCTTAGCTTGCATGCCTAGGTTGCATTGCATCTTGCCTGCATGCCTTATTCCTTGACTTGGTGATAGGAATTAGGCCTTGGTTTGTTTGATTGGTTTGCATTGCATTTAACATAAAAGTTGCACACTTGATTCTTTGGACCATCATGCATGGAAATGCGTGATTGATGGCCCGAGAACCGAGGAGCATGTTCCTTTGAGTCATTACCATGATAAGGGACATAATTGGTGCATATATGCTTGAATTGTATTGCCATGCAAGTTCTGTCCTCTGCTGCTGTGAGTTGCAGGTTCTACAGGCATTCTTTGCCGACCGGCAGTGAATAACCAGCCGATGAATTCATTTTGTGCCGGTGACCACATGATACTGCCGGTAGGCATTCTACTCAGCCGGTGGTGATTCCTAGTATCCAGAGAGGCATCCTTGAGACTTTGACAGTCTTCAGAGAGGCAAAGTAGGGAAAACAGAGGCAGCCTACGCATGGCGGTGCACTTCCGAGCAGGACCCGGGCATCTGTTGCATCTAGCTCTTCTCCCGGGGCGGTTTATCCATTTTCCCTAGATTAGTTAATTTTCTTAGTTGATTAGGCAATTTGTAATATTTAATTAGCTTGCGTAGTTAATTAATTTGTAATATTTATTTGGTCCCTCCAGGCGAGGGGAAATCTGTAATAAGTGTGTGTGAGTGGTGTGTATGTCTTCCAATCCCCACTTCTTTCTTCCCTTTTACTTACCTGCTTATGATGGTAGACTAGGGCACTTTTAAAATTAGCATACCTTATGCTATGCATGCGTGCATTCATGCATTTGTACTACATGCATCAGGCTCGGTACATCACGCTAACTGCATTTGTATTTTGATTCTAAATTGAATACGTGCATCAATTGATCGCATTTCATATGCCATGCTTAGGTCAGCCGAGCCCACTTCGATTGCATCCTGTATGTGTTGCATTAGGTAATTTAACATGAGTTTGGACATGCATGTTTGCTAACTAATTTATCGTTTCGGCACGGAGTACGAAGTAAGTATTTTCGCCTTAGCATATTGCATGCGTGCGAATGTTGCCATGATAGCATGCTTACCATGTGGTTAGGTGCTTATGTGAGATGAACTGTTTGAGTGCCTGTGGGTGAAGGTTGGATTGTTTGAGTTGGAAAAACTCGTTGAAATCCGTGTTTTAGCCTACTTGCGAGTAGCAAATTCCAAAGCGCTTTTCAAAACAAACGGATATGCAATGTTTATTTCCAAATTAGGCAATCTAGTCTATACTTGTTTGCTGCGCCCATAACATAGTAATTCTAGGCTAATGATTGGTTTAAGAACACATAACGTTTTCAAAATCAGATATCACGGTTAGTAGAGGCCGGTCTTTGGACCGGGCGAAAGGGGGTGCTCATAGCTGACCTTCCCCGATCGTACCCAAGCTCCCGAGCCGAGACAACTCCGGTGATGACGGACATGTGGCCTTCGGCACCAAGTCAGCGTTTCCTAAATTTTCCCATTAAAAAATATTTAGGTGGCGACTCTGTATCTGGCAAAGCAGTCCATGTTTGGCACTTCTTTTCAAAAAATATGTTTCTCAAAACGATTTGCCGGATTTGGACTCTTTGGTTCAGATTAAGAACCGTGACGCAAATCGAGTCCAAACTGTAGCGAGGGCCCCACGCGGGCGCGTCTACAGTTTCTGGCGACTCTGCTGGGGAATCTTAGAGAGCTTGACTCGAACTTGTGATATCCTGTTTTGGTTTCGCTTATGTGTTTCTTTGCAATGCATGTGCATTTGTGCGCCTAGGAACACAGCGTTTGCCATCTGCTATTCCTGAACGGTTTGCTGGAGGCTTGTCTTGTCAAGGCATGACCATAAGGATGACCGGTTATGGGCTCTGACAGTATGGGAACACAAACCCCGATTTTACCGGGGCACCCTTTTCGACCATTCGACCTAGTGCATATTCGGATCCATAGTGACCATTCCAAGCTAGGACAAGTTGCTTACCCAATTATGGGTTGTTTAAAACTGCTGCGTGCATAGTGAAACCCTAGCTCCTGACAAAATAGGACAGGGAAACGCTACCCCAACAAAGAGGTGTTTTGTCTCTCTTTACTTGTTTTGTGCTTTTAGAATGTATCTCTACAGGAAAGTACATATCAGTTTGCAAGTTTGAATATCGGGCCCGAGGGTACCAGTATCAGTGTTGTTGAGAATCAGTTATCTGCGGATATCAGGTTCAGTTTTGGGGACAGTGATTTCTGGGGAACAGTGATCAGTAGTGGAATGCAGTTGTTCGGCTACGCCCGTATCTGATCTGTTTGGGCTAAAATGCTGCTTGTTTTCCCTTTCAGTTCAGAGAATTCAGAAAGTTGATACAGAATAGCCAGTGTTCCCCCCTTGCTGAGGTAGGACTTATGACGACGAAGAATTCAGAAGAGTTCGTGGTTATGACGACTGCATTAGATCAAGGGATCGCTTTGCAAAGTGAGACCAACATTGATATGCCACATCCACCCAGGTCGTCTGTTGTGCACCCGGTCTGGGCCCCCCAGTTGTATCAGGCTCGTGAGCCCACCACCTTTGAACTAATGGGGATGATAGGTGATCTCCAGAGGTCTGTGGCGGATCTCACCTACGGAATGTCAGCTTCACCTCCAGCCGCACCGTATGCCGGGAGTTTTGTACCCCAGGAGCCCCCGCTGTTGGGACGAATTGTGATCGAACTTAGCCAACCGGAGATGGCCTCCAGCTATGGCAATGACAGATCAACACCAACCCAGACCCTCGATCAAGCTGAGGCCAGAGGAAAAGACAAAGCAAAGGTAGATGTCGATCCCATTGAACAACTGTTGTGGGCAGTCGAGGCTTTCTTAAAAACTTTCAAAAACAAATGTTTTACACGGCCCTGTGAAGACCTGTGTGGAACTGCTCTTGAGATTGTGCAGCCTAGGATCGCTCTCAGCCTCAAGATTCAACCCGTCCGTTTCGAACCTTGAACCCGTTCAGCAAGTACAACGGTCAAACGTCATGCAAGGTCCGTATGGCCCGTTCTAAAGTAGCCCTCGAGCAAGAGGCACCAAGGCCGAATCAGAAGGAGTAGATCTCGCCGGAAGAAGCTCGTGGAGCAGCCGGGATGGATTTTTCTGCAAATCATTGCAACAGCCGTTCTCCTAGACACAGAGAGGCTTCAATTTCAAAAACCATTTGACATGGACTTGCTACACTTTTACCCTTTGAGAGGCTCGCTAGGCCGAAAACCCGGAAGGGCGACCCAAGCAAAAGTTAGAGCAAGAGAAAAATACAAAAAAACAAAAAATACAAAAAAAGGAAAAGGAAAGAAAAGAAAAAATGCGAAAAAGAAAAGAAAAGGAAATGAACAAAAGAAAATGAAAAAAAAAAAAGAAGCTCGCAAGGTCGAAAACCCGCATCGGGCACCTTGGCAAAAGTTAGAGCCTGAAAAGTGAAGGTTAAAATACCCGAGTGTACCTTAACCGGAACTACGTAAGGCTTGATTCCCATGTTTGGGATACGTAGGCAACTTCACCCTGAAGTCTAGCCCCCAACGCTTTCATAGCGTCTCAGTCCATGCAATGGTTCCGACTTCATCCCAAAGTCTAGTTGCCAATGCCTTCCAAGGTGATTGTGTCCATATATCTGTTATGACCGTCTTCGTCATCTCTGTGTCCAAGAGTTCGACCACCACCAATGAAGACTGTCCGCGGACTGCTACGGCACCATCCAAACAAGGGGCAACTTTCCGTTGCCACAAGTCGTTGTGAGCCGCCATTCAAACCAGGGGCAACTTTCCGTTGCCATCCACCCCTTTCAAGCCAGGGGCAATTTTCCATTGCCTCCGATCCGAGGTTGCGCATCTCAAAGAGTAAGTTCCATGCTCGTTGAGCATTGACCGTTTGCAAAAATAGTTTTTGAAAATTTTTATTGAGGTTGACTATTTTCTCGAAAACTATTCAATTTTCCAAAACTGGACCATTTTCTTGGACCCAAAAAGGAAAATTTTCAGTGCTTACAGCCTGACTTGCATGGCTTTCAAATAAAAAATCGAACGAGTACGTTAATCCGACTCTCATCTTGATCAAAACTGTTTTAGTTGAAAACCAAAACGAAAAATGGTCAAAGTGATGAACTAGGGGCACAGTTGAGTCAGGCATTCTATCTTTCCCCCGTCGTCAACATACTTGCCAGGAGGGCACTTTACCCACCAGAAGAAATAGCTGTGAGCTAACGGCGTCGGGCATGAACCCGCAACTTTCTATTCATTCATTAATCTCCCTGGGGAGGGACGAAAAATGAGAGAGTAAAGAATAGAGAGGTGTAAGTGGAGAGAAAAGTAAGAAAAAGGGTTTTGAGAGAAAAATCGAGCCTGAGGGCCGAGTGATGTGAGAATCACAAATCAGAAAGGGTGGGATGCAATACCCAGAGAAACTGGCCCCTCATGATCTGAGGTCCCCCGTCTTCGTTAACGCGTCTGTATGTCGTGTCTTTTGTCTTGTTTACCTCAACCTTTGTTTTGGGTCTTTCCCGAGCGTGTCTCGTCGTGTTTAGGTCGTGTACCTTTGTTTGAGTCCTCCCCGCTGTGTTCAGTTGTAGGCTCGATACCCCGGTTTGAAAAACCCTTATTTAATTTCAAAAATCATCTATACTCAGAATGCTGTGCCATTCTCTATACTTGAGCGTGCTTCAGCTCCAACCGGTTCCATCTTTGAGCTCCATCTTGTCAGATTGGGCTGTTTGTTCAGGGTCTGTTGTGCGCAGAATAAACCAAGTGTTGGGTTATGGGCCGTGTGCAGATTAATCCCCAGTAGAGTAAGGGCTGTGTGTCCAGAATCAGGCAGTGGGTTGCTTGGGTTATTTTGCTATTGGCTGTCTAGTTATCTGATTATTAGAGTGCAAGTGTTCAATTTTCAGACAACCAATCAATTTCATTTACATTGAGGTGTAATATGGTATGATGTAATGCAAAGTATGAAATGAAAAAGATATACGGATGTAAACACTTTTTCAGATAGAAAGCCTGTTTCATTTCATCATCTTTTCAAATATACAAGTTTTTGAAACAAAAACCTGCCTGCGGCAGTACAGAGTATCCTAACTACCAACAAAAGAGAAAAGTACAAGAAAGAAAAACAAACAAAAAATCTGTATCCATGACGAGCACTCCGGGGGGCCATCAGTCTGTCCTAGTCCTCTTCCTGGACGAAGGTCCAGGAGCATCATCAGAGCCCGAGCTAGTGCTGCCTCCGATCTCCTCCTCCGATGACTCCGCCTCCGACTCTGCCTCCGCCTCTGACTCCTCGTCAACATCATCATCAGGGACTGGAGCTCGCGAGCTACTCCCGATATGAGTACGCCCTGCCTTGGTACGGGGAAATGCTCTGCCCTCCTCATCTCTTCCTCGGGCAGGGACGGAAGGTCCAGTTGGAGCACCTCCTGCCATGGGGATCTGGAAGGGAGGCTGAAAATCACAAAAGGCAAATGCATCAGTATGCTGTGAGCAGTTTATCAATGTAGAATGCAGTGTATGAGTACAGTGTGAGAATGCCGTGAGCAGTTTATCAATGCAGAATGCAGTGTATGAGTACAGTGTGAGAATGCCGTGAGCAGTTTATCAGTGCAGAATGCAGTGTATGAGTACAGTGTGTGAATGTCGTGAGCAGTTTATCAGTGAAAAGTACAGTGGAGAATGCAGTGTATGCGGTGTATCAGATGCTGTGAGATCGGTGTATCAGGTGTTGTGTCGTGCATCAGATTATGTGAAGCAGTGTATGAATGGTTTGAGGCCAGTGTCAGAAGAACATATCGGAATGCTGTAGAGGGCTAGGAGATCAAAGGTCCGCTGAAGCATCCCCATCATGGAGGCATTCATCTCCAATGACTGTCGGGTATACTCAGAAGAAGCCTGCAAAAGTATCAGATGCATCAATATTCTGTGGAATATCAAATAAACTGAAATGAAATGACTGTACAAAATGCAGTAATACATACCGGAGGTAAGTCGGGGACACCGACAAACTCATGATCAGCTGGCGGAGGGGCGAAGGGGATCTGATAGGTCGCCCCACCCTGCCCTCGGAACGTCAGTGCAGCGGGCAGGGCGGGCCAGCTAGTCCCCCGTCCTCCCTGAACTCTGCCCCTGCCCCGAACTCGGGCCCTCCTCGAAGCTCCCGCTCCTGCCCCAGCTGCTGGCGCCACGGGCCTGGCTCCCTCCGCTCGACGGCCGCCGCTCAGAGGTCGCATAAGGTACGTCTGCACGTACTCTCGGTAGTCGTCGATGCCTCTGAAGCGGGTCACCTCCCAGCTGATAGTGTAATCGGCCATCTGCTCGGTGGTGAGCCTCTCGGTCTCCCTTATGTCCACAGGAGGGTAAACCGGGACTATCTGCTCCGGTAACCCTAGGGTCTGGCGTAGGAAATGCTCACCCAGGTACCAAGCCCGACAGACCGGGCCCTCCAGTAAGATCCAGAAACGTGAGGTCTCCTCCGCACTGGCAAACCGGTCCCGCATCGCCGCCGGCAACGGAGCCCACTGCTGCCAAGTGATCTGAAAGTGACATACAGTTTGTTATCTACTGTTTTTGAAATATGCAGTGGAAAAGCGAAGCTTAAATGAACTGCAAGTAGAACATACCTCGGCAGGGGTAATGGTGTCGAAGTAACGGCGGAAGAAGCTGAAAGTCTCTCGTGGCCTCCAGGTGCATCTCCCGTCAAAGCGACGCGAAAACGAGACAACCAGAGGAGTCTCCGTGACTGGTACGGGAGCAAGCCTAGGAAAGTAGGCATAAACCCACAACTGTAAGATAAATACCAGTGCATTTATCAGATAAAGCAGAATACAGAATAAAGTAGAAATGGAAGAGCCGTGTGTTGTGCAGTGTATTGTGTACAGTGTACAGTGTGAGCAGTGTACAGTCAGTGTAAAGCAGAATGTATGTGTGTGCCGTGTGTACAGTATACAGCAAGTATAAAGTAGACTACAGTGTGTGCAGTGTACAGAGTACAGAAAATATAGGGCAGAAATGAAAAGCGGAGAAGAAATGTACCTCCCAAGCCCGCCAGTAGCCTCCGAGCAACTGGCCGCTGCCGCGGGAAGCTGAGCTCAGGTACCCGTAGAGAGTGGCCAGAGCGGCGCCACCCCAGTCGTAGTGCAAGATGTCCCTGACGTCCACCAGTGCGCTGAGTAGGCAGAGAGGCACGGTGTTCGCCCGGTCGGCAAAGATGGTCGTCCCGAATAAAAACATGAGGAAGCCGCGGGCGTACCTCTCCACGGCCTCCGGGGTCATCGGGGCTGCATCAACAAGAGTGGGCTGGACCCTAAACTGCACCTCGAACCAGGAGTACCGGACAAAGCCTGGACGAGCGAGAGGTGGGGCCTCCCCCAGCAGATGGACCTGAACGGCAGTCCACTCGTCCATGTCAACATCAAAGGGGATCGGATCACCCCCTACCCCGATGCCTGTGAGCATCGAGAAATCGTAAGGGGTCATCGTCATGTCCCCTGCTGTGGAGAAATGAAATGAATCGGTGGTGTCCCACCACCTCTCCGCCAGAGCGGCGATGAGAGGTCTGCATGTAGTAAGCCTGGAGAGTCCTCGGCAGAAAGCGCCGAAGCCCGCCCGGTCCACTATGCGACGGACCGCGTCAGGATGCTCGTCGTACCACTCCCGAGCGCCAGTGTTCCCATACCCGCGGATGGTATGGGAATCCTCCTGTAAACAGAAAATAACAATTGCAAGACAACATTCAAAATGCAGTTTTGAGAAGCGTACGGATGTAGCATGCGTGCAAGTTTAACAGATTTGGACAAATACCGGGTGCCAGTGTGCTTACAGTAAACTACAGCGTGTGATGCGTCAACGCGTTTGGGTGGTTCAGTACAGTATAGCATGTGTGCAATTTTGTCATATTTAAACAAATACCGGGTGCCGGTGTGCTTACAGTAAACTACAGCGTGTGATGCGTCAGCGTGTTCGGGTGGTTCAGTACAGTATAGCATGTGTGCATAGTTTGACAGATTCAAGCAAATGCTGGGTACCAGTGTGTACGCAGTGAAATACAGTGTGTTTGGGTGATTCAGGGCTAGTGCAGTGTGTGTGCATGTGTCAGTCTCAAGAAGATATCAGTGGCACGTATGTTTGCGAATAACTACAGTATACAGGATATCTGAGCTAAAGCAGTTAAAGAGCATAAATAAGCTACGACAGTTTTTATGCCCTACATTGCAGAAAGTAAAGTAGAGAAAAGAGAGTTACCTCGGAAGCGCCAAAGGACAGGTGGGAGGTAGGCTCACGCAGTAATAGCTCGGGTGGCACGTGCCTCTCGAAGCTCCGAAACTGGCGCAGGCCGTCGGGGGGCAGAACATGAATCGCCGGCCGGTAGGTCGCCGGGTCGAACGGGCGCTCGCTCAAAGGTAGGAGCTCGACCCCGGGATCCATCTCGTGATCTGGGGGAGTCCTGCCACGTGGAATGCCGTCCGCCATGTCGAGAATGATGAGAAAATAGCCGGAGGAAGGAAAACCGAACTGGAAACCAAAAAGTCAACTCCCGAGAAGGTCGAAAATGGCCGAAAAAGCCGGGATGTGAAAATGGTACATAAATCGAGAGGAACGTGAGGGGAACAAACCCCAAAAAGGTGGGAACGGCAAAAGAGGCACCGAAACAAAGTTTTGTTCGGTTGAAAATGTCCGAAACGCGAAGAAAATCGCGAATCCGGCGACGAAACAGGCGTAGAACGCGAAGAAACAGGCGAAAGAGGAGAGAAAAACGCTCTAGAGAGAAAGTGTGAGATTTCGGCGGAAAGGGAAGTGAAGAATAGGGTTTAGAAACTCTATTTTAAAACACCCGATGTGAAATGTCGAATCTGCCCCGACTCAGCAACTTTTTTCCGGTCGGCAATATTTTGTGCCGGCCGGCAGTATATTGTGCCGATGGAGTTATTCTGCAGCCGGTGGACAGCCGGTGGCCTCCCCTCCCGGCCGGTGGTGTTCCCACAACCTTTTTTAGGCCATATGAGTAGCTTTTGGTCTTCATGGCTCAAGAAAGTGCAAGAAAGTGTACCTTCGATGCTCGACCGGCCTCCGTTTTGACCTCGGACCGCGTCTTCCGTGCGTAGCACTCCAACTCGTGCAATGTTGTATCCTTTGGTATCCTTTTTGCCTCCTACAAGATCCAAAAGTTACCCCGTGTGCGTTGCACATGTTCATTGCATTATTTCAGTACATTATATCGCGCTATCATGCGCCTCACAGTTGCATTGTTATGCACATACTACATGCGTTGTAACACGCACCCTTGCATTGTCATGCACATCTCTCATGCATTGTCATTGCATTTTTATTACAAGCATTGTCATGTATTTCAATGCATTCGTTGCCTCGCGCATCGTTCGCGTTGTCGTGCATTCTCTTGCCATGCATTGTCTTGCATTTCGAAACACGTGCGTTGTTGCGCATTTAAGTCCGTTTGCATAATTTTACATTCCGTGTGGCATACGTGTCACACTGGGCATCATTTTGCATTTTATGAGGCACGCGTGTCTCATTTGTTTCATTTTGCATTTTATGAGGCACGCGTGTCTCATTTGTTTCATTTTGCATTTTATGAGGCATGCGTGTCTCATTTGTTTCATTTTGCATCTTATGAGGCATGCGTGTCTCATTTGTTTCATTTTGCATCTTAGGAGCCATGCGTGTCTCATTTATATCATTTGCATCGGCACTGTGCCCCATTTGCATTGGCACGTGTGCCCCATTCCCATCGGCACGTGTGCCTCATTTGCATCGGCACGTGCACCTCATTTGCATAGAACATGCATTCACTCGCACTGTTTTGTGCAGTTTATCATTCGCGCTATTTTGTGCATCGCACTGTTTTGTGCATTTCAAATCAATCGCACTGTCTTGTGCATTTCAAAAACATTCGCGCTATTTTGCGCATCGCACTGTTTTGTGCAGTTTACATTCGCGCTTTTTTTGCGCATCGCACTATTTTGTGCAGTTTACATTCGCGCTTTTTTGCGCATCGCACTGTTTTGTGCAGTTTACATTCGCGCTATTTTGCGCATCGCACTGTTTTGTGCAGTTTACATTCGCGCTATTTTGCGCATCGCACTGTTTTGTGCAGTTTACTTTGACGCTGTTTTGCGCACCTCTCTACACTTGTTAGTGCATTGCATCGCGCTATCTTTCGCACCTTATCAATCGCACTGTTTTGTGCATTTCAAATCCATCGCACTGTTTTGTGCATTGCATATCGATCGCGCTGTTTAGCGTATCGCACTGTTTTGTGCATTGCATTCCATCGCGCTATTTTGCGCATCTCATTACATTTCGCATGCATTCCATCGCACTGTCTTGTGCACTCGCGTTGTCTAACACATCGCATTTTTTTGTGCATCTGTTGGAGCACTGTTTTGTGCATTCACTCTACATCGCACTGTCTTGTGCACTTCATGGTCTGGCGAGACCTTAAATACGCACGGTCTAGGAGACCCTAAATCCTCTGAAGGTGCAAGTCCTTCGGTGTTTGTCGTGCCCGAACGACTGTTGGCAATGCTACGTGCATTATCATGGTCTGGCGAGACCTTAAACACGCACGGTCTAGGAAACCCTAAATCCTCTGAAGGTGCAAGTCCTTCGGTATTTGTCATGCCCGAACGACTGTTGGAAATGTTACGTGCATTATCGTGGTCTGGCGAGACCTTAAATACGCACGGTCTAGGAGACCTTAAATCCTTGGAAGGTGCAAGACCTTTAGTGCATTGATGTGCACAGTTCGTTCGCATTGTCATGTATCTTAAGCCGCGTGTTGTCGCGCATTCCATGCAACATGCATTTTTTACATCATTTGCATTTCAAAAAAAAACAAACAAAAAACATGCATTGTCATGCATGCATTTTGCATCACGGTCTAGGAGACCCTAAATCCTCTGAAGGTGCAAGTCCTTCGGTGTTTGTCGTGCCCGAACGAATTTCAGTGGTCTGGTAAAGCCACCTGCCTATGTTCGCGGTGAGTTCCTAGAAGACCAACTGGGACGGTGGAAACTAGAGTTCGAACGGCTTATGCCTAGAATGCAAAGGTTCGGGAGTTCCGAGACTAAAGTCTGGTTTAAATACCCAGGGGTGTATCCTCGGCTTGAAATCTGTATGGAAGCCCCATAGATTGAGGCAGCATGTCTGTGCCTCAGTTCTGGATACTGAACCAACCTAGTATATCGCCATGTTGGTAAGATAGAGAAAGCTGCAATCATAGCCATTGCATCATAGTGCATTGTCATGCATTACCATTGTAGCTTGCATGCATCCATTGCATTTTCCCCAGCAGAGTCGCCAGAAACTGTAACAAATCCGCGGGGGACTCAATGCTACAGTTCGGACTCGATTTTGTTTCACGGTTCTTAATCTGAACCAAAGAGTCCAAATCCGGCAAATCGTTTTGAGAAACAGATTTTTTGAAAAGAAGTGCCAAACATGGACTGCTTTGCCAGATACAAAGTCGCCACCTAAATATTTTTTATGGGGGAATTTAGGAAACCCTGACTCGGTGCCGAAGGCCACATGTCCGTCATCACCGGAGTTGTCTCAGCTCGGGAGCTTGGGTACGATCGGGGAAGGTCAGCTATGAGCACCCCCTTTCGCCCGGTCCGAAGACCGGCCTCTACTAACCGTGATATCTGATTTTGAAAACATTATGTGTTCTCAAACCAATCATTAGCCTAGAATTACTATGTTATGCGCGTAGCAAACAAGTATAGACTAGATTGCCTAATTTGGAAATAAACATTGCATATCCGTTTGTTTTGAAAAGCGCTTTGGAATTTGCTACTCGCAAGTAGGCTAAAACACGGATTTCAACGAGTTTTTCCAACTCAAACAATCCAACCTTCACCCACAGGCACTCAAAGCAGTTTATAACATAAGCATTTAGCCGCATGGCAAGCATACTATCATGGCAACACTCACACGCATGCAAGATGCTAAAGCGGGAAAATACTTACATAGTACTCCGTGCTAAGACAATAAACTAGTTAGCGAACATGCATGCCCTTAGTTCATGTCAAATTGACTAATGCAACACATACAAGATGTACTTAGAATAAGCTCGGCTAACCTAAGCATGGCATATGAAATGCGATCAATTGATGCACGTATTCAATTTAGAATCGAAATAAAAATACAGTTCTGCATGTGTACGCGCCTATTCCACGCTGGTATGTTGGTTTGAGGGTTGCGGCACCTTTTCTGTGTTAGACATGACTCGTATGCGTACATGCCTTTCCTAGGAAAGATTTGGTTTGGCCCGCGTGCCATTTCTATTGCATTATAGATTGCATGCATTCATTGCATCACCTTCCATCTATGGCTTACGCCTTTCCAGGTTGAGCTTCGTCTGGTATGTGCCCTTACTTTTCACGTTAAAGCACAGTTCTGCATGTGTACGCGCCTATTCCACGCTGGTATGTTGGTTTGAGGGTTGCGGCACCTTTTTTGCGTTAGACATGACTCGTATGCGTACATGCCTTTCCTAGGCAAGATTTGGTTTGGCCCGCGTGCCATTTCTATTGCATTATAGATTGCATGCATTCATTCCATCATATGGTTGCGCCTTTCCATGATTTGAGGCTTGGTCTGGTATGTGCCCATACTTCTTCATGTCGAAGCATAGCTTCAATAGGGCCGTTCTATGTTAAACATAGGCTTGTATGCGTACATTGCCTTGCCTAGGCAAGATTTGGTTTGGCCGCGTTTGCCCATATCCATTGCCCATCTCTCCGCAGCATATCATATATTTACATTGTAGTGTAATTTTGCATCCGGCATTAGATCATTGTCCTTTCTCTCAAGCGGGTCATCTTTCCACACTTGTGTCAATTCCCCCCCCCCCCCAATACTTTTCATGCACATATACAGATCCATCTACGATTAACTCATAGTTACAGTGGACCGTTCTATTGGTAGACGGACTTGTTACCTCATCAATCATTACTTGACATTGTGTGGTTTTGAACTGCTCGTGATTGGATTCGTGATTCAGATGTGCTTTGATCATATAGTATTAGCATTTGTTTCAATCTACATTGCACTCTCTTCTTATGCATTGTTTATACCATTTTTCTGTACTATATATATTGCATTTATCATTTTGCATCCATTTTTTGCATTGTCATCCGCATGTTGACGTGACAATATTGTACCTATAAGTTTGTTTTCTTTTGCGAGGCTCTTATTGTATGACGGTCATCATTTTGCATGGTTGGCGTGCAAACCACGGACGAACCGCACATGTATAGATATACCAAGTGAGACGTAGTCGAGAAATTACATTAACTTCTCGGTTGACATCTTTCTGCATTGTAGTGTAGTTTGGTGTATGCTAGCTTAAAATTGTCGCATGTATGCTTCATTACAGCTTTCTTTGCATGATCATAAGTTATTGCTCGGCTTTCGTGCATGTCTTGCATTATAATGACCCGCACATAGAGCGATTACCTTGTTTGTCTTGCATTTTGTTTAAGTCATTCGGCCTTGTTAAAAATGGGTCGTTCTGGGGGCTTTGACATTCACTCCCGTCATTGTTATGCTTTCGAGTTCTTGTCAAAGAGGGGCAACTTGTAGACACCCCATTTCTTGACCGTCCTCAAGATTGGACGTTTCACGTTTGAAACACTCGGTGCATCATCCATTGTTTGTGTTCGTTTGGAGTTCCTGGAGGTCTCGGCTACGTGCCTTGCCTCAGGGATCTCCGAATTTCGACCGTTTAGTGTCTGGTTTTGCCACCACACACTTTGCATTTTGCCTGGAGGGCAGGGGAATGCCTTGTGAGGCATCCCCACCACCGGCCATGGCCGAGGCCACCGGTGGTTTTTTTGCTGCCACCGGCTGTATATTGCTTGGTCGTCACTATTTGTTTGCCGGTCGGCACTCAATTTTGCCAAAAATGCATCTGGCCCGGCCGGACTACTGTGCATCTGCTTTTGCCAGGTATTTTGTCATAGCTGTCTTGCATTTGGCTCCCTCCATACACCGTGTATGGAGGGATCTCCCCTCTTAGACAGCTTGTCTTGGTAAGCTTTTACAAACAAGAAGCTCTATAAGAGAGATCCTTTCTTCCCCTTGGCTTTAGGGTTAGACACTTGAGACCACCTTAGATTATTTTTAGACAGCTATTTTTAGGGTTTTGAGTTCTAGGGTAGGAAACCATACACATATCTCTCTCTTTTTCCCTCTTGTGGTGTGGGTTAAAGTGTGTTTGTGTCTCTACTATTGCAACACAAACACCTAGCGTTTCACCTTCCTTGGCCCCTGAAGGTTCTAAAGGAGGTGATTTGGTGTTTGGTGTTGGATTCAAGCCAAGGAGGCCATTGGATTTCATTGTGAAGGTGGTCATTACATTTAAGGTGGTAGTAGAGGAAACAATGCCTTCCCATCCATTATACTTCCCCATTTATTGCTATCCATTGCTTTATCTACCTAGGTGCTGTAAGACACAGCTGATTTATTGATTAGAGATCAGTGAGTGTGCAATGTAATATACTATAAAAAGTGTGCATGCGATATATATTACACTACATTGAATATTGCAAATTTATTATCTAAATAGCAGGTTTGTGGTGAGGTGTGTTATGCACCCCTGTACCTGCTCTTGATATTTCCCCATTTTGCGACGTAATTTCTATTCCTAGTTTGTTGCAAGGTTTCGGAGAGACTGTATATCCTGTCATTGGGGTGCACCCCTTTACACTTTGTTTATGAGGGATAATGTGGGATTTGGACCTCTTACAACAAACATTGGCGGGTAAGAAGAGTACTTGAAGGAAATCAATAGGTAAAATATGAAAGATGTTCACTCGCTCGTTGTAATTCCACACAGATTATTTAAGATTCTTATATCACACATATGCTCCTCGCCGCTCCCTTTCAAACTGCCAACCAAAACACAAGGGTGGTGCCTCCGTAAGTCCTATGGAAGTCTCCTACAAAGGGGGCTGAGAGTGCCCACCCCTCTCCTTGTGATCCTTGAATGGACCATTTTTTGGTATATTTGAATGAGGGAAGCATCTAATGCTTGTGAACTTCATGCTTCGCTCATGTACAAGTGGGTCCTGAAATCATTTCCTCATGACTTACTCTATAAGACTATATCGATACACTTGGTGTTGTCATAGTATGGGACTATGAGAGACTCTTACAAAACAAACACTGCATTCATCGTGCTAGAATCTAATACACACACTACCTATAAATGATCAAATCATATCAATGCACATTGATTATTTGCCTACTTCAATATCTTAGGTTGACATACTTAAGTCTCTATATGTATCTAAGACAATGTTTTAGTGCTTTAGTCATTGTGAGTATAATTGTGTTGCATAATATATTAGCTCTCGATTATTAAAAATTTAGGTACTTGTCACATAGGTTGTTATGGAATCGGATTATTTGGCATGCTTAAGTATGAGTCCCTTTGCATTTACCGGCTTGTGAGCCTTAAGATGTGAACTTGACTATGCATGACATTTTTTTTTGCATTTGATTTGGTGATTTGGGAACCAATCCACTAGTCATTTCAAAGTCCCCATTTGTTTAATGCCTAATTTGTTGGGCACTTGTGATGTATCGGTTTAATGCTTTGAAAGCTGTGTAGCATGCTCCATGTTTGGCCATGGCACATGCCTTTTGATTTGAGGCCACTTAGATGCCATCTTAGGGACCCCCTCCTTTGCATGGTTAGGTCTGTCTTGAACCTAATCTTAAGCCTCTTAGCCTTGTGAGGGCTTGGGTTGACTTAGCCATGGTTCAAGTCCCTTTGACTTGCTTCAAGTACTTGGGGCATTCATTGCATGCTTGGTCTATTTGTTTGCTTGGTTTGACACCATCTTAGCATGATTTTCAGGAGCTATTTCTGCTAATTGTCCTTATGGTAACATAATACTCAAGTATAAACATTTAGTAAAAATACACATTATATACGTCAATTTCATGAGTAAAAGAAAATGTGCTTGAGAGTCCACTCTTTTGTGCCCAAGCATTGGCCCATTAGACAACATGATTGCATGCGTGTATGTGTATTTGGCCCTTCTATTTTGGTCACTTTGGCGACCTGTTTTAGGCACCCAATCTTGTAGAGTTGCACTAAATCATGTATTGCCATCGTTTATCAATGCTCTATTTGCATTGCCACATGTTTGCTCTGGTGATGCATTGTATAGTGTCTTGTCCAGCCATGTTGCATCCCTTCTAGCCTTGCGCTGCCTAAGGTTAGCATTGTACTTCTTGCGCTCGCATGCCTTATCCCTTGACTTTCAGCGTGGATAGGAATTAGGCCTTGGTTTGTTTGATTGGTTTGCATTGCATTTAACATTAATGAAAGTTGCCACACTTGATTCTCTTTGGACCAATCATTGCATAGAGACATTAATGTGCCATGATTGTATGGCATCTGTGAGAACCGAGGACGGCATTGTTCCTTTAGAGTCTATTACCATGATAAAGGGACATAAGTTCGCGTGCATATTATATGCTTGAATTGTTGTTATTGCCATTGCTACAAGAGTTCTGTCCTCTGCATGCTGTGCATGGAACCAGTTGCTCAGGGTTCTGCAGGCTACTTGTCAATTTGCAATCCCTGACCCAGCAGTGTAACACATTGTCACGTTCACCGGCACTCAGGCAGTAAGGAATAACTAGCCAAGATGATATTCTTTATGTGCCAAGTCAGGTGTACCACATGACACTGCTCCGCGGATACAGGTATCTATCAAGCCGAGATTGGTCGGATATTCCCGAATAGTATTACCCAGAGACGGCATGGCCTTGAGACTTTGACAGCTCTAGGCTCATTAGAGAGCAGAGCAGGAGAGAAACAAGAGGCAGCCTTACACATGTCGGATGCATGCACTTCCGTAGCAGACACGAAAGATGCGTCATGCATTCATAGGCTCTTCTTCCGGCGGAGGCGTTTTATCCCATTTCTCACGAATAGATTTAGCTTTAATTTGCCTTAGTTGATTAGGCAATTTGTAATATTTAATTAGCTGTGCGGAGATAGTTAATTAATTTGATACAAAATAATTTATTTCTGGTCCTCCGGGGCGAGGGCAAATCTGTAATTAAAGCCAAACAACAACATGTGGATATGTGAAGTTTAAACAAATGCCCGGATGGACACTACGCGTACAGTTCGGGATTCTCCATCCGATTTCATGGGTCACCGCGTTCTATACTGAACCAAAGAGTCCAGAATCCTGGGAATCGTGTTTGATGAAAACATGATTTTTTGAAAAGAAGTGCCAAACATTGGACTGGCTTTGCCAGAATTACAAGCTCGGCCACCGTAAATATTTTTTTTGGGGAAAAATTTTATGGAAACCACCTGACTCGGTGCCGAAGGACCAATGTCGCGTCATCACCGGAGTAATGTCTCGGGTCGGGCGAGCCTAGGGTACAGATTGGGGAAGAGGTTCAAGCTTTATGTCACGCCCCAAAAACTGCTCCCTAAAAATTCGGGCATAGACCTATGCAAGATACTGGACACATGACCTGATATAGATAATATACTGGGGCCTCGAACGATCAAGCATAGTTAATATTACAAATAGTAAACATAGATAACATCCATTTGATGCGCATAAAACTAACATCCAGGATTCACATACGTGAGAGCCATTTATCTATATACCCATATACCTGGCATACAGTATTTAACATGAGCGTATATCCCGCAACATGGTAAAGAGCAAGGGGGTATATACATACATTTTAACCTTAAGTAAATAATAAAGTGGTCATGAGGCAAACAATAACTTAACAAAAACTTCACATAAATGCATGGGCTTGGTCTGGGAGTCTAGCATACTAGAGGTTTGGACGAGGGGGTTGAAGGGTAAGGCACTCAAGGAGTTGAAGAACGGACTCCCAAAAGTAATT
Source organism: Camellia sinensis (assembly GCF_004153795.1). Classification (NCBI taxonomy): domain Eukaryota; kingdom Viridiplantae; phylum Streptophyta; class Magnoliopsida; order Ericales; family Theaceae; genus Camellia; species Camellia sinensis. Next base: position 637,968 of record NW_021027820.1, on the reverse strand, counting down.
TACCTACAAGGAATAGACAAAAACACAAAGTGAGCGATAGCTCATGTGATTGTATATTAAATGATTCAATATTCAACTTAATCATAATGCAATCAATGACGTGATTATAAATGCGGAGGAATCATATAATTAGTATCTGATCTATACTAATTTTAGCAGATGGCTTAGGCCCAATCTTGAAACATTTATAATTGCTTTGAAGCTTTCTTGAATGGGATTGTGCGATAGCCTTGAATGATTCAACATTAGCTTACCTTCATGTTGGCATTATAGCCTTTCTTAACATTTGGATCAGCCCTTAAACATCGTTGGCATATAGCCCTCTCACATATTGGCCTGAAGACCCTTGAAAGGAGGTTAGGAGGATTAAGCCATAATTAACATAGTAATGGACTCAGAGGTGGCTCGTACGAATTTCGTAGGCGTGACTCGCAATTGCTGCAGCACTTAGTCCGTACAGCACTTGTTCCATACCAGAAATTCAATTACGTCTTTAAAGACGATTCGATTTCATATCCAAGTGTAATATTAACATTGGCATAAATCTGGAACGGCTATTAAATAGAAACAACTGTAGGGTTCATATACATATTCTTGACTTTATTTCCATATGAATCAGAACAATGTAATCATAGATTTTAATAACTTTGATACATAACTCCACCCTCGTTACAAGACCGTCGGTCATACGGTGTTAGCCTCCGTACGAAGATCCGTCGATCGGTAAAACATAATTCCAACCCGTACAGGGCGTCGTCGGTGGTACCATCCGTACAAGACCGTCGATGGCAAGAGATATCTTGTAACATACTTGAACCATGGTATTATTACCCCCGGGCAAGGGCCATAAGACCACGGTATTATTACCCCCGGGTAAGGGCCTTGTGCTAAGGATGCCATGAATACTTTTACATATATGGATAATCATTCATTAATTCATAATGTCACATATCATAAAATAGAGCATTTCTTGGTATATTGTGTCATTACCGTGCGCTTAACAAAATAGAATAATTCACATTCTTATGTGGGTCACATAATGATGTTAAACTTTTGCGTTCATGTCATAGATTCTGAATAACTTTGAGTTCATATGTAACACAACAAAATAACTTCAAATTCATATGGATTCACATAACTTTCCAATTATTCTGATTCTTCGAAGATGAACACAAATTCTCTTTATTCATTAAGAAATGACATGGTTCACTTGAGCTGTTAATCAGTAACATACCCCTTTCTTTAATTGTTCATATATGTTAACATGGTTGACCTGCAATTAACAGAGTGCTAATGGTAACCATTGCATCATTCACATGAGTTAAGGCAGTTAACTTAAGTTTAAAAGAACGTTCTTGATAATTATTAACGAAAGGTAAACACATTTTACCGATTGCATGATTCTAGAGATACCGGAATGCCATAGTTCCATAATCCTCATACGTTCTATTTGTTCGTCATGAATCACTATAGCTATCTTGCAAATAACAAAAAGTTAGTATTCATTGTCAACAGTAAACAGAATGGACTGCTCAATAATGCCTTTAGATTTTCCAATCAACATATTGTTAACTTAATTACTTGCAAGGGATAGAATGTTAACAATGAGAATCATTAACAATACTTGAACGTGCGACTGTAGTACTACTACTCACAGCGGTAGGTCTCTGATAGCGGTGGAACGATGTCCTCGTCTTGACCTACAAACACAATGCATATAACAGATTATGAGAATAAAACCAATCTCTTTTTATTCTTCACTCAATAGCTATGGTGGTTCTAGACTCATTAGTCCTCCATAGGTTATAATTCATTCCTCATAAGATAGGAGGAATCGATAGGAGAAAGGTTCAGACGAAGAAACGGTACAAACCGGTAAACAGAAAGTGAACAGTCGTCACTAATTTGGACATAACTATTTTTTTATTTAGAATTTGGAAGTGAGACCACCACCATTGGAAACTAGACTTCCGGAGCTTGATTTTAGGCTCAAGAATCACTCAAAACGGAGTCCGGATGCAAAAGATATGCTTGTTCAAAGTTGGCTGGACAGAGCTGTCCTCTAGATATTGTTTTTTTATTCTAAGAGATGAGTCCATCCACTCATAAGGCACCCATAATATAAGTATACACATACACACCAACATAACACAATAGAGAGAGCCAAACGTGGCCTTACGATTCGTACGAAATCAAATTTCAATTAAACTTCCCAGATAACTCTAAAAATTATGAGGATCATAAATATGTCCCCTGTTCTGGTTTCTGAAGCCTCTAATGCCTTCAATTTGCAATATAAAGTTAACTACCCAAACGTGCATTAACGAATCAGACAAATTAGATTTCCAATTAATTGTCCCAAATAGTTCCAAAAATTCCCATTAACATATCCAAGTACTCAATTTTGATTTCTGTACCCATATAGGTCGGTAATTTCAATTTTAAATCCGTAACTCAATAGATAATGCTTCAATTCCAAAAGATATAATTAAATTAAAATACCTCATCTCATAGTTAAATACCAATGATTTCTTATATATGTTATGCGCGCAGCAAACAAGTATAGACTAGATTGCCTAATTTGGAAACAAGCATTGCATATCCGTTTGTTTTGGGAAAATGTTTTGGATTTTGCTACTCGCAAGTAGGCTAAAACACGGATCTCAATGAGTTTTTCCAACTCAAACAATCCAACCTCCACCCACAGGCATTCAAACAGTTTATCACATAAGCATTTAGCCGCATGGCAAGCATACTGTCATGGCAACATTCACACGCATGCGGGATGCTAAAACATAAATACTTACATCGTACTCCGTGCCAAAACAGTAAACTAGTTAGCAAACATGCATGTCCTAGTTTATGTTAAATTGTCTAATGCAACACATACAGGATGCAATTAGATAGGCTCGGCTAATCCTAAACATGGCATGTGAAATGCGATCAACTATCACATATTCAATTTGTGAATTGAAGTACAAATGCAGTTAGCGTGATGTACCGAGCCTAATGCATACAATACAAATGCGTGAATGCACGCATGCATAGCATAAGGTATGCTAATTTTAGAAATGCCCTAGTCTACCATCATATGCAGGTAAATAAAAGGGAAGAAAGACATGAGGTTGGAAGACATACACACACTCACGCACACTTATTACATAATTGCCCTCGCTCGGAGGGACCGAATAAATATTACAGTCCGGATAATAAATAAATTATTACAGAATTTCTAATCAATTAAATAGAAAGAACACAACAGAAAGAAGAAGATGGCCGCAGCCTCTGCCTCGGGATGTGCGGATGATGCATGCTCGAGACCCGGCTCGCCTGGAAAACACGCACCGTACCCCTGCCACCTCTGTTTGTATTGCCCTGTCTCTCTGAAAAATGCCAAAACTCCAGAACAGGTTCTTTGCATGCAGCAGAGCACCACCGGCTAGACAGAATTCCCACCGGCAGTCCAGAATTTCCACCGGCTGTCCATAGGCTCATCGGCCGTTCAAAGATTACCGGTCGGCACTAAATTCTGCCGGTCGGCAGAAACTTCCTGCAGAAGACAGTTTTGACAGCAAACAAAGAACAGACAGTGCATGGCATGGGGTTTTCAGGCACATATGAGCATGGTCATGCTTCCTATCATGTTTTGAACTCAAGGAAGCATGACCTTCGATCCTCGAGCCATCAATGGTGCATGATAGCCCAAGGGATCAAATTTGCCACTTAATGTAAAGATGCATGCAACATACAAATGAGATCCGAAGCCTTATCATGTCGAAGTCAAAGGCCTCGGTAACCGAGAATCAAGGCACATTACATCACTCATAGTATGAATGTCCCTTGACCCTCACACTTGGCTTGACACCCCAAGTCAAGTAATGCAGTGCATGTTATGCAAACATGACTCAAATGCAACACGATACCAAATATGCAAAGTATGGCAAGTGTCATACAACTACACTTAATGAAGCAATTATGCAACAAACGTGAGATAAGCATGCAAGGGTGACCATAAACCATAAAGGGGCAGACCTCAAACCATCTTAAAACAGTGGCCAAAAGTGCCTGAAATGGTGGACAAACTCTCATGCCAACATGCAAGCCAATGGTCTCAAAACTAAGGCACAAGGAATGAGGTACCTCACTCCCATAACATGACCAATCATAGCAAGATTTTGACAAGTAAGAAACAGAATTTTTACAGGCAAAATAGGGGTCCAAACCCATCTAATATGGCAGCTAAGATGGCTCCAAAGAGGCGCATGCACTAAAGTTCATGTGTAGGCGCAAGAGGGCACACCTTCAAGGCGCAAAAGAGGTCACAAATGCACACATATGAGCATGATTTACGGACTGAAATATGGTCCTAAATGATGCCAAAACACGAGGATGGTCCAAACTACCCATAACATGACCAATCATAGCAAGATTTAGACAAGTAAGAAACAGAATTTTTACAGGAAAAATAGGGCTCCAAACCCATCTAATATGGCAGCTAAGATGGCTCCAAAGAGGTGTATACACTAAGGTTTATGTGTAGGCACAAGAGGGCACACCTTCAAGGCATAAAAGAGGTCACAAATGCACACATATGAGCATGATTTAAGGACTAAAATATGGTCCTAAATGATGCCAAAACATGAGGATGGTCCAAACTATGCATGCTAGAGGTCAACATATTCAAAGCTTATAAGCCAAAACACAAAGAGATAACATCAAACAAGGCAAACATGGCTGAAATAGATGATCAACAGACCTCAAACATGATGAAATAATACCAAAACCTTCATGGAACCATGCCAATATATGCAAGAATCATGGCCTAAGCACAAGGGGCATTTCTAGGCCAAATGGAGCAATACAAAGCAAGTACTTTAAGCATGCAAAGAGACACAAATCCGGCCAAAAAGAGAGGTCACACATGACCTAAATCACCCAAAAAACTTCTGAAATGAGGCCAAAAATGATCAAGCACACATGCTACCCTTTTAAGCCAAAAAAACAAGGAAACAAAACAAAGAAGGGAGAGGGGTGTCCCTCCCCTACGCAAGACTTCAAGCCACCTTCCTTACTACTAAAAATACACTGGTTTTCAGTGGTAAAGAGATCAAAACACTGAAGTAAGCAAAGCCCTACCAAAGAGGCAACAAAAGGGGCCAAACAAGGCCTAATAGGGTGAGTTTGCACTCAAACCACAAAATGACCTTAATGAAAGTTCTAAAGCATGACAATGTAAGCCTTTTTTATGTTATACAGAAAAGCTAGATCAGCAAGCAAGATAGGTAAAAAACTATTGCAAGTTTGGGGAATCTAAAGTAAAGTGCTCACCCTTGAAGACCCTTTGAAGAACAAACGGTCCAGACCTCTCCTTTTGATCAAAATCAGTCCAAAAACTCAAGAATCAACCCCCCAAGTCCCTCAATCTCGGAGCAAGGTGTAATGGTGTGTGTAATGGTGCAAAAGTAGGGTAAAATCACACTTTTGGGCCAAATAACACACACAAAGGAGGAGAGGGAGAGAGATATAGAGACAGGATGTATCTATATCTCTAAGCTCTGGTTTTTGCCTTCAAACTTTCTAACCTAGAGCCAAGAGGAGAGCCTTCCTCTTATAGAGGTCCCTCTTGCAAAGCTTATACAACAAGCTTGCTTAGAGGGACATCCCTCCATACACGTGTATGGAGGGAGGCAGAGTTGGTGCCAGCTATCACAGCTGGCACAAAATATCTCCATAAAGTGGATGAACAGTGGTCGGCTGCCCAAAAATGTCATTTTGACAAAATTTAGTACCGACCGGCAACCAATAGTGCCGACCGGCAACAAACAGTGCCGACCGGCAATAAAAAGTGCCGATGGCATCAAAAAGCCAGCCGGTGACCTTTAACTGCTACCGGTGGTGTGTGGGGATGCCTCACAAGGCATTCTCTGCCCCTCCAAGGCAAAACACAAGTGTTTGGTGCAAAACCAGACACTAAACAGTCGAGTTCGGAGATATTGAGGCAAGGCGCGTAGCCGAGACCTCCGGGAACTCCAAACGAACACATACATGGATGATCACCGAGTGTTCAAACGGTGACGTCCAACTCTTGAGGACGGTCAAAAATGGGGTGTCTACAGTTGCCCCTCTTTGACAGAACTCGAAAGTCATAACAATGACGGGAGTGAATGTCAAAGCCCAGAGATGACCCATTTTTGACAAGGCCGAAGACTTAGACAAACATGCAAGACAAACAGGGTATGCGCCCGAAGGCAGGGGCAAAATGCAAGACAATGCAGGAAGCCGAGCATAACTTATGATCATGCAAAGAAAGCTGTAATGAAGCATACATGCGACAATTTTAAGCTAGCATACACCAAACTACACTACAATGCAGAAAGGATGTAAGAGAATTATACAATTCTCGATACGTCTCACTCGGAGGATACAATACCTGTGCGGTTCGTCTGGTTGCACCAGCCTCAAATGAACCATACATACAATATCGTGCCTGCAAAGAAAACAAACTCAACAGGTACAATATTGTTAGCAACATGCATAGATAGTGTACTTGAAATGCGTGACAGCGCAAAGTGAGTGGGGAGCATAACAATGCTGTGAAAATGCAAACACGTGAGTGGAGCATGCGGTCTACGCAGGCAACGAATTTGATCATAAGCATGCGGTTTACGCAGGTAATGAAATTAAATAATCATGCGGTCTACGCAATCAAAACATGCGGTCTACGCAGGTAATGAAATTAAATAATCATGCGGTCTACGCAATCAACGCATGCGGTCTACGCAGGTAATGAATTTAAACAATCATGCGGTCTACGCAATCAAAACATGCGGTCTACGCAGGTAATGAATTTGAATAATCATGCGGTCTACGCAATCAAAACATGCGGTCTACGCAGGTAATGAAATTAAGTAATCATGCGGTCTACGCAATCAAAACATGCAGTCTACGCAGGTGATGAAATTAAGTAATCATGCGGTCTACGCAATCAAAACATGCGGTCTACGCAGGTAATGAAATTAAGTAATCATGCGGTCTACACAATCAAAACATGCGGTCTACGCAGGTAATGAAATTAAGTAATCATGCGGTCTACGCAATCAAAACATGTGGTCTACGCAAGTAATGAAATGATTACAAACATGCGGTCTACGCAATCAAAACATGCGGTCTACGCAGGTAGTGAAATTAACATGCGGTCTACGCAAGTAAGGAAATTGATTACAAACATGCGGTCTACGCAGGTAATGTAATTAACATGCGGTCTACGCAAGTAAGGAAATTAACATGCGGTCTACGCAAGTAATGAAATGATTACAAACATGCAGTCTACGCAGGTAATGTAATTAACATGCGGTCTACGCAAGTAAGGAAATGTACTGTTACACAACATAATTGAAACAATTTGTGGAATCCACAAGGCATGAAAAGGATACGGGACGGGACATTCTTCGCATCGAGCATTGCTTGTTGAAGTTGTGGCCCGAGGTCAATTCGAAGGTTCATGTTTCAAAGGCGTGCTTTCCCATATTGTGAAGGTGCCAAACGATGTGATTGACCCGAACCGAGGTGCGGAAGGTGCGTTAACCGCTAGGGGAGTTTCACTGGTATCAATTCCGATACTTTGCTACCCTGCCATTCTATGCTTTACTTCCCTTTTTACTAGTAGTTTAAGCACATTGCACTGCCTCGGGCAGGTTTTATTTTTTTTCAAAATTACACATTTTGCAAAATACGTGATGGGAATGAAACGAACATTTTGTTCAAAAGATGTTGCATTTGTAAACTTTTTGTGCATCGCATCGCAAGGTATCACACCACAATGTGAACGAAATTGAACTTATGTTGAACACTGAAAATTTGCATCGTAATAATCAGGTAGTGAACCGACTTACAACTAGATAAGCAAAACAAAACGTGATACAACCAAAGAAGTGCGAGTACAACTCGATAAACAAATCAAGAACTCAGAGAGAGTGAAATACAACTCGATAAGCAAATGTACAATAACCTGTCAATCGGACAGGCGTGCCCCCGCTAGAATCGATCGCCTGGGAGGGATTGGAGGTGGTGAAGTTCCCCGATGCCTAGCAAAACAGCTCAGGAAACCAAGAGGAAGCCCACCGGCCAGGGGTAGGGACCACCGGCTGCAAGGAATGGCCACCGGCCCAAAGTTTATTCGATCGGCATAATATAATGGTCGGTCAGCAAAGAGTTTGGCCGGCCGGCACTTAATGAGGGGATCAGCAGAATGTTAACACCTGTCCTCCACTCAACCTTATCTTCTACAAAAGATCCCAACTTCATAGTTTTCCTTATTTTCACACTGATTCGCTCCAATGGAGGAGTTTCTTACCCAAAATCTCACACCTTGGATTGCTAGCTTGGATGGCTCAGAAAAAGTGAATTTCCAGGGTTTCGGCTTCAATGCACTATTCACGCTAAGCCGCACTCCGTTGCACCTTCCTTTCCTCCATGCCGCGGCGAGGTTTTGGAACCCGGTGACGCATGTCTTCAGCTTTGGCGGGCAAGAGGTATGTCCAACTTTTGAAGATTTTCAAGTTCTGATGGAATCTGAAAGCCAAGAAGAGATCTTGCCCCAGTTCCGCTTCGGCCATGCCCAGGCTTTGGGGCTGATATGCGGACTCACCGCGCATGATGCTCGATCTCTGATCTGTAGTGGGGAACTAGATATCCTTGGTTTGACCCATCTCTTTTCTGACGCCGGTGTAACAAGCCCGCGGGGGGCCTCGCTACAGCTCGGACTCAACTTTGTTAGTCACGGTTCTAAGTCTGAACCAAAGAGTCCAAATCCGGTAAATCGTTTTTGAGAAAACAGATTTTTTTGAAAGAAGTGCCAAACATGGACTGCTTTGCCAGATACAGAGTCGCCACCTAAATATTTTATTTTGGGAAATTTAGGAAACCCTGACTCGGTGCCAAACTTGCGGATATCTAATATAACCAAAG